>JAJLXO010000252.1:0-16395 GCA_030571375.1 Botryozyma mucatilis | reverse complement strand
GAAAAACAAACTTAAATGCAAAAATGCAAACTTCAGTAATATAAAATTCATATTTATCTGAATAAAAACCCAAACAAATGAATTTTTTAAAGGCGGAAATTGTACAATATAATTACCTTCACTAACATATAGTTTACATAGTACGTAAACCATTTAAAACTTTCATACTTATGGTCTTTGGATTTATAATTTATGATAAGGATTTTTTTCGTGTGAAGTGGTTGTATAATTCTTTTGCTTTAATTTTTGAACAATTAAATTTTTAAGAAGAAATAGAATAGCAACTACAATACCAATAGCTTGAGCAGTAATTATAAGAGTAAGTAAAACAAAACTAAACTTTAAAATTGATTGGAAAAGATTTATATTAGGATTTTCCAAATCAGATTCGAAACTTTCAGATCCTACTCGAGAACGCAAAAAAAGTGAATAAAAATCAGCCATTAAATCAGATGCCAGATTGGATAAATTATTATATAAAGTGAAGCCTGATAGAAACTTTTGAATTTTTGAAACAAAATCATGAAAAGTTGACTTTAGCAAAATTGAATAATATTCCATACAGTCTGAAGATGAATCATTTATGCTTAAGCAAGCTGAAGAAGGGAGAATAGTAGCTTGTGAAGAAGATTTAATTTCTCCTGTTGAAGATAAAACTATATTATTTTCAATAATATTTTCACTTAATAAATGTGTGTCATTAACCTCTCTAATTGTAGTTGTAACCTTTGCCAACTTGTCATTATTTCGTAAAATGATTAAATTTAAACTAACATCTGCAACTGCTTTTATTTTAGGAAAAGTTTTTAGTTCAGAAGGAGATATAAGTTCATAATCGTGTGTATCTCCGGCTGGAAAAAAAGTTGCAAAGGTAGAAACCCTTGAAGAGCTAACTGGGTAAAGCTTTACAGGCACATCTGACAATAGCAGTTTACCTTCGTTTGTTCCTAGTAGAAAGTCGAATTTCTATGGGTTAGTAAGTAATCTTGAATGGCTGTATATATCTATATATATGTATGCACATATATAAACATACAAATATACATAAATATACATAAATATACATGTATATTCGTTTATGCATTAAAACATCTAAAAAAAAATACTCACCATCATTGTTGCCTTTTCAGCTATTGGTTCTTCTCTTGAGTTTAACAAGTCTTCGACTCTGAAAAGTTAGTGTTGATAAATAGTAATTATCTAAAAGGAAACCGATACTCACTTTACAACCTGAACAGTATAACGTTCTCCTAGACTTTCTTTTTCATTTGAAAGTTGAATTGACTTTTTTAGTTAGTATAGTGTAAAATAAGGTAGAGAAGGATGTACAGTATATGAAAGATATAAAAGTCAATACAGTGAGTGCAAAATTTTTTTTAAAAAAAAATAATTGTGGCAAATTATTGCATATTATTACTTATTATTGCATATAATTAAATATAATTACATATAATTAGATATAATTGCATATAATTGCATATAATTGCATATAAATAAATACCACAGTGCATATTATATCCTTTGTTTACTTTTTTCAACCAGGAATATGCATATCTTAATTATGTCCTCGTTTAAACCAACCGTTACGTAATATCGCATTAAAAGCATACATCCGGCACAAAATAAATAAGCATGTCATCATATAAACAAACAAAACAATAGTATAAACATTAACACGGCAGTTTCTTTTATTTTAAATTAACATATAAATAAGCATATATTATAAACTGTGGTAACATGAAAAAACTTTATACAAAGATAAACCGGGTGACAAGATCACTGTCTGTTTTCATTTTGCATTTAGAATACATTTGCACGCATACTCATCTCATCTAACTTTCCTGTATACATATATATATTTTTTTTTTAAAAAAAATAAATAAATACATAAACAAATAAAACACTTACAGTAAAAGAAACAGCATTAGTGGTTAAAATATTAGACAGTATTCCCACAAAAGGTAAATAAAAATTTAATCTCATTGTATTAGAGTGTAATAGATAAATGTAAAATAAATTTCCTATATTTTTATAATTTATACTATCATTGGGAGAAAATAATTTTTCTAATTAATAATCTAGTTATATGTAATTTATATTATTTTTAATAATTTAAATAATAACTTTTTATTATAATTATTTATATTTATTATTATTATTATTATTTTTTATGATTATTATTATTATTATTAATATTATTATTATTATTATTAATATTATTATTATTACCACTTATTTCAATTATTTTATTTATTTAATTATTATTCTTTTAATTATTTATTATTATTATCTCTTTTTCATTCAATCTACTTGCATTGCTGTTCTACTATGTTTAATTTACTTTTTATATGAGATTTCCAATTTCATAGGGGTTCCTTCCCTAAACAGTTAGTAATAAATAAAGCAGTAAGTAAAACAAGTAAGGATGTACGGTTGCTATGGATATGGTTAAAACACAGGTTGTATATTTAACAAAAACGGTAATTATTTGCATCGAAATTAAATAATGAGTGAGTGTATGCTATAAATAAATAGATAGATGCATAAATAAATAAATGCATAAATAAATAAATAAATAAATAAATAAATAAATAAATAAATAAATAAATAAATAAATAAATAAATAAATAAATAAATAAATACTTATATATATATATATCTGCATATATAATAAATAAAACAATCTATTTATTTTAACGTATTATCATAGAGTAACTGAAAACGAAAACACATGGAGAACGTAGAATATTATATATATCTGTAGCAACCAATTACGTAATTAATCTCATCACTTGAAATATTGTTGATGCAGTTTTTTTTGCTGATCATATAATTTAGTTAATTTCTTTTTGCTCGATTTTGAAACTTCTTCACCTTTGTTGTCATGAGTAGGGATCCCTTTTTCATCCCATTTCGAGTATTCTGATGTTTTAAACATTTCACTTGGCTTAATCTTGGCCTTTTCCTCAAGTTCCTTTTTCCTCTTTTCCTCAGCTTCTGCTAATGCTGCCTTTCTGGCCAATTTTTCCTCTTCTAAATGAATCTTCCTATCCCGTTGATCCTTTAATTCTTTCTTCTCCACTGGACCCAAGAAAACAACTTTACCTGGCTTTCCTTGTACATCTGTTATTCCAATACCAAGTTCAAGTAAATCAAAGTCTCGGACTTTATCACAGGCACTTAGTATATCTTTAAAATATGTTTGTGAACCTTTTGAATCTTTAACAATTTTAATAATATCATCACAAAACTTATTAAACTCTTGTCTATACTTTTCTGTACATTTTTCATTTTCATTTAAGTTTGTATCATGTACTTTATTACACACTTGTTCAATTACGTCAACCGGCTTCTTTTGAATTGCAGCTTGTCTTACATCATCCCTAAATCTTGAAAACTTTCGAACTATTGGATAAACTAATTTCTCATTTTCTGAAATATCAGTGCTCCACTCAACTGATCCTTTACAAGGTTGTAGTCCTAATATTTTAAATATATATTCCAAATAGCCAGCAACTTTCTTAACAATTTCTACATTCAATTCATCTGAATTTTCGGATAAGTAAATATTACTTTTCTTAATTAAATCTCGTAGCTCATACAATACAACCGGAGTAGATAAATTATCACAAAATGCATCATCAACCGTCTTTTTAGATGTTTCTAAATCTAATAAAAGTTGTTCTTCACCTTTTAATTGTTTATCATGATTTTGGAATCCAACATCTTTATCATTTATTCCGGCTTCTAAAATAATGCTACGCACATTAGAAAAAAATTTGTTAATATATGATTCATATGAAAGTACTTCACTTAATAACGAATCCTTATAATCCATGGGCTTATTCCATTGTTGTAAACCAAATGCAATTCTTAATTGCCTAGGTGTATAAGTTTTAAGAGCATCTTCAATAGTAATAAAATTTTTCAATGATTTACTCATTTTTTGTCCATGAATATGCAAATGACCAGTGTGTAAGAAATAATTGACCCATTGATTGCATTCAAAATAAGCTTCAGATTGAGCAAGCTCATTATCATGATGAGGAAATGCAAGATCAATACCACCAGAATGAATATCTAATGGCGATCCAATTACTTCACCAGCCATGCATGAACATTCAATATGCCAACCAGGGCGACCAGCACCAAATTCAGAATCCCATGCAGGTTCACCGGCCTTAGATAATTTCCATAGGGCAAAATCATTATTATGACGTTTACTACGAATTCCTGTTGATCCTCCTAAAGACCCTTCTCCGTCTTCAATAAGTGCTGTTTGACCTTTATTCCAAGGTTGAAGTTTAGGATAAGAATGTGTTTTCCCAAAAGCTACAGTATCAAAATAAACTCCATCATTTGATTGATATGCATAACCATGATTTATGATAACTTTAATAAATTTTATAATTTGTGGAACGTATTCTGAGACACGTGTAATCACAGTAGGAGGTATAACGCCTAATCTTCCCATATCCATATTAAATTCATTCTCCCAATAACTAGAAAGTTTTTTGAAAATAGAATGGTCAGTTATTTTAGCACCTTTTTCTTTATCCAATTTATTCGCTAATATATCCTTTGTAGCATTAAAAAATTCTTCAATTGTAATAGAATTTGAATTTTTAATAGCTTTCTCAATAGCATTTTTAGAGTTATTTAAAAGTCCAAAATACATTGGTAATTTTTCTTGTTTAGATATAATTTCAGAATATTTATTTTTCCATTCTAATAAATTTTCATCATATTCTGGTACTAATATTTTATCCTCAACATTATCAGATTTTATTTTACTTTTTGCAAATAAAATCCAAGCATCTTTTGAAAAATCTAAAAGTGATGAAGTAAATTCTTTGTTTTCCTTAATAAACTCTTCAATTAAATAATTTTGTCGTGCCCTAATAATAATCTTATCATCAATATCCGTGACATTTTGTACAAATTCAATAGGATATCCAAAATAGTCTTTTAATATTCTTCGATTAATATCAGTTGCAACGTAATTTCTAGCATGTCCCATATGTGCAGAATCATAAACCGTTGGTCCACAATTGTACCAAGTAATTTTCTCTTCATTTATTGGAACAAATATTTCTTTATTTCTTGTTAAAGAATTATATAAGCTTAAACGCGATCTGCTTTTTTTCCCATAATGGTTTTCATTACATTCTTTTCCACTCATTTTGGATTTTATTATTATATTATATTATACTATACTATAATATATTGTTTACCCTTGATCCTTTTTTTATATTCCTCACTTAATTCAACCTGCAAAATAAAATCAATTTTTCTATATTCTTCAATATTAATGCCTAAATTTTAATGTATATAATAATAATAATAATAATAATAATAACAACAACAACAACAAGTTTTACTATTAATTATATTATTATTATTATTACTATTATATTTATTATTTTTATTAATATTACTCCGAGTCGTTTGTTATTATATAGAGATGATTTTAAAATTTTAAAAAACCAGGCGGTTACCCGGTTATTATCCTTTTACTTTTTATAAAAGTTACCCGGATTAAATCATAATAATCACTTTTATTACCCGGATATAAAAGAGACGATTTAATTAAATTTCCCCATGCCTAATTATTTAATGGATATAGTGAGAAAAACGAAAAACAGTTTTTCGATAAGAAACAAAGAATCGAATTATTATTTTTTATTCTTATTCTCCGATGAAAAAAATAAATAAATGAAAATATATGCAAATAAATAAAAATAAATAAATAAAAATAAAAAATAAAATAAAAATAAAAATAAATACAGTAACTACAAAATAAAAGTAAATAAATAAAAAAAATAATAAACTAAAAACCTGAAATAAAATATTAATAATAAATGCCTTTAACGAATAGAGATTCACTGGAATTAGCTTCTCTGGCATCGTCCGACAATGATGATAATAATGACAATGATAACAATGTTGATGGAGATGTAAATAGTATATCCAGCCGAGACGATTTATCTTCTTTGGAATTCAATTCAAGGGGATCATCTATTGAATATCCAGCTTTATTAAATAATTCTTCGCGAGAATATAATGACAATAATGAAACAAATTTAGAAAGATTATCCTTAGATGCCACATTGTTTGATTTAGGTATTAGGGATTTTCCATTATCTGCAAGTGCTGATTATGATTCATTAAATCCAAGACAACCATTGGAAAAACAAAAAAGATTAAGTTTATTCAATGGATTATCTTTAGTAATTGGTGTACAGATTGGTTCTGGTATATTTTCCTCGCCTGGACAAGTCAATTCCAATGCTGGCTCAATGTTTGCATCTTTAATTATATGGACATTAGCAGGTTTATTATCTTGGACTGGTGCATCTTCATATGCAGAATTAGGTTCTTCTATACCTTTAAACGGTGGTTCTCAAGCATATTTAAATCATATTTATGGTCCTTTATTATCTTTTTTATTTTCCTGGTCAAATATAATTGTTTTAAAACCTTCAAGTGCCGCAATAGTTTCTATTGTTTCTGGGGAATATCTCAATCGAGCAATCTTCGTTGCTAATTCTTCATTTGCTCCAATTTGGTTAAACCGTTTAACTGCAGTAATAATTTTGATAATTGTTTTATTATTAAATGCTATAAGTACTAAATTATCAACAAAAACAAGCGATGCTTTTTTAATTTTAAAATTTCTTATACTATTAGCAATTGTAGTTATAGGTTTAATATTTTTAATCCGAGGTTTAATTAAACATAATTTACCAGGTGCATTTGCCTATAGTATATTTGAAGATACTTCTACTTCATTAAGTTCATATGCTGTTGCTTTATATGCTGGTTTATGGGCTTTTGACGGTTGGGATAATGTGAATTATGTTGCTGCAGAAATGAAGAATTGCAAACGTGATCTTCCAAGGGTAATTCATATAGCAATGCCAACCGTTATTATATCTTATTTAGTCATAAATATTTCTTATTATGCTTTACTCACTAAAACTCAAATTAATGATACTAACACAATAGCCCTTGTTTTTGGAGAAGTATTAGCTGGTTCTGTTGGTAAAATAACTTTTTCCTTGTGTGTTGCTCTATCTTGCTTTGGTGCTTTAAATGCCAGCACATTTACTTTTTCAAGATTAATATATTGCGCCTCTCGTGAAGGTTTTGTTCCAAAATTTTTCTCAAATTTAAATAAAAAAACAAATACCCCAGTAAACGCTATTATTTTTGATGGCTGCTTGGCTATATTTTATATAATATTAGGTGATTTTAAGAGTTTGGTCACTTTTGCTGGAATAACTGCTTATTGCTTTTATTTTTTGTCTGTTCTCGGTGTAATAATTCTCCGATTTAAAGAACCTGGTTTAGAAAGACCATACAAAGTATTCATTTTAACACCAGTGATATTTTGTTGCGTGGCTTTATTTTTAATATCCAGAGGAGTATTTGCGGCTCCTTTTATTGCACTATTTGCTCTTTCGTTTGTTATAATTGGAATTCCTATTTATTATATCAGATCCTCAGATTGGTCTTTTTTCCCATTACCTTCCTTTCTCAAAAAATTTAATTTTTTTGAAAAATGGAAAACTATGGTCAAGTAAATTTAACACTAATCATATTTTTGGTATGTATTTTATGTATATACTAATACTAAAGTGAAAAAATGGGGGCATTCCATAAGATAATGTAGATTTTCTAAAAAAAATCGTATTTTATTTGTCATGGGTTAAGCATCTAACTAGGTTTAAGAACTATCATAATTAAAGTCATAAATATATTAAAACAGAGAATCTATTTCTAATCAAAAGTAATGCAAATGCTCCCTCATCTATACTTCTATGTCATTTCTATTGGTTTCTACAATACTAGGTTCTTTTTTACAAGAGTTCATCTCTAATTTTTCATCTGCAGTATAATCTGCTTCGGCTGTATGCAATTTCACAAACGAAACAAGAATTACTAAAGCGGCTGAAGCTAATCCAACGGCATAATAAAATACCATTTTGTAAGCATGTCTTGGTGTAGCCCCTTTTTTAAAAAGCTCGTTGTATATAATTTCTGCAAATCCTAAGCAGATTGCAATAGAAAGATGAAGAACTGTATTTACAAGTGCCCCAGCTAATCCTTGTTGTCTGCGTGTCAAAGAAGTTGTCACAAAAACTGTTACTACGCTAAATGTAAGATCAACTCCTAGTGTGGCACAGATCATTGATGGAAATATATAGGCCCAGTACGAACCATTTACCTTCATTATGGCGAATAATAGGACTGATATAAGCCAAGCAACACCTGAAAAATAAAATAAATATCGTCCGGGTATTTTATGCAAAACTAAACCACCGGAGACCGCTATTATACAGCCTCCTAATGCCATAGGAACAAACCAAGCCACTAATTGCATTGGTGTAGTGCCTAATATATACGTACAATAATAAGATGCATATAATAAAAATACTCCTAGTACTCCGAATAGAAGGAACATTGATGATAATACTGGAATCATTTCTTTTGCCTTAAAGATAGATAATGGTAGTAATGGATCTTTTACTTTATATTCAGCATAAAAAGCTGCTCCTACTATAACAACTCCCACAGAAAACAAAGTAGCGATATAAGGAGTAGACCATGAAACTCTAGGGGAGTCGGTTATGCTATAAACAATCAATAAGAATCCTGAAGAAAATAATCCAGCACCCCACCAATCCATTTTAACATTCATATCAATTCTTTCTTTTCTATCATTTGGAACAAATATTATTGCTAAGACTGTTGTGAAAAGAGCAATTGCTGCACCTATGAAAAAAAAGAAACGCCAAGAGATAAATTGTGCAGAAATTCCTGCTATGAAAATTCCCAAGAAAAAACCTCCAGCTGCGCAAGCTGAATAAATACTAAAAATTATGTTTTTACGAGGGCCCGGGCGGTAAATCTGTCCTAAAATCATTACACTAGAAGGGAGAAAAGCAGCAGGACCAAATCCGCAAATAGCTCTAGTTATATCAAGCATTAATTCATTTTGCGAAAATCCACAAATCAATGCCCAAATAGCTAACCATCCGAATCCGAAAACGCAAACTAATTTCCCACCATGCATGTCAGCTAATCTTCCAAAAAAGAACATAGTACAAGCAATTGAAAGAGAAAAAGCAGATGAAGGCCATGTTGCACTTCCTTCTGGAATGTGTAATGCTTTTATGACAGTTGGGGCAACAACAGTAAATCCAGATACGAAAAACTCACTACAAATTTGTGCAAGTGAAATTGTAATAACAAAAAATATTTCATGGTAAGCTGTTGGAAATATAGCTGGCCGTTTTCTTGCTAATTCTTGTAAATTCTCATCACTAATATTTTCGTCAATATTCATAAGTTCATATCGAGGATGTGTATCTGATTCTGTAACACTATTTTCTTCAGCATCTGATTCTGATTCTTGTTGAGGTTTAAAGACAACATTAGAGTTTGCTTTATTTTCTAAATTATTCTCTACATTTGAATCAGATGCTTTTTTATTTTTTATAAAAGATGGAAATTTAATTCCCATTATGTTTCAAAAGTAATTTAGTATAAATTTGACTTTCACCGGTCTAGACGATTTACAAATTGGAAATATACTCAATCAAATAATATGACATTCAGACGTTTATAATTTATTTATTAATTTGTTAAGCTATTCTTAATCCTGTTTGTTTGTTTGTTTGTTTGTTTTTTGTTTTATTATATTTTCCAAAGATGCTTTATTTGGAAACTTCAATTATATATTTCCTTTCTTTGCATTTGTAAGCTAATGATGTATTTTTTTTTTTTTTTTTTTTTTTTTTTTTTTTTTTTTTTATTTTTTTTTTTTTTTTTTTTTTTTTTTTTTTTAACATTTATCATATATATGATGCGTTCAGATTAGGTTTAGATTACTATTTAATCTTAATTACTCGTGGTATTAGTCACTCATCTAATTTGGCGAAAAATTCATTTTATATTCTACTATATAAAAAAAGAGCAATCCCAAATTTAACCTGATTGGATTATTTAAACGCGCTAACCGCTAGACGCTCGACAGCCATATTGCTATAGATTGATACCCTAATATTTGATAATCAACTGTTTTAATCGCTTTTTTTTATTTTTTTTATTTTTCTTTTTTAATTTGTGGTATTATATAAAGAAATTTAAAATGAAAAACATTAAAATTCGTTTCCATAGCTTCAATGATTTGATTAATTTAATAATTAACTCCATTATATCTTAATATAAGATAATTTATTAATCAAGATAGTTAATAATGCTTAAAAAGAGAACATATTTATTCAGATTATGTAGAAATGTGATTTTTGTTAATATACTCATTTATTTATTTCATTTGTTTTTATTTTTAATTTTTTAAAAAAAATTTTAAATGCAAAATTGAATTCTATATAGTTTTATGTGATTATTTATATATTTGATTTATTAATGTAGTAGTTGTATATAGATTTAACATACATATTATTTATGTTAATGTTTTATTCAGTTAATCAGTTTTTTTTTTTTTTTTTTTTTTTCCTCCAACTGTGTAAATTGTAAAATACATAATTTAATTAGTGTAAACATATTTATGTAAAAAAGATTTACTATGGATGATAATATAAATTTTAAACCGAAATCTGGATTGGATAGAGATTTACGAGATAAAGTTCAAAAAGGTGAAATTAATATCTTAGAGATTGTTTCTAATTTCAAACAACAAATAAAAAATAAACCCAACCAGGTTCAAAAAAAATTAAAAGAAAATGAAACAGACAAAGTAAATGATAAAGAATCACTTCAAGATTTGAGCGAAACTTTAGAAGATGTTTACAAAAATACAGAAAAGTCAGCTAAGTTGCATGATACAGAAATACCATCTGAATCAATTAGAAAACCCCGTTTACATAGAGATGATATACTTAAAGAATTAAGGGAAAGACAATTAAACAAGAAAAAGAATTCCAAATTTAAACCAATTGGTAAAGCAAATGTATCAGAGTCTAAAGAAGTACCTTTATTGCAGAAGAAGAATAATCAAGTTGTGAAAAAAGTTAACAAGCCTAAGGAAAAAGATTCTAATAAAGAAAAATTAAAAAAAAATATTGAAAACATTGATAGTCAAAATATCACTAATAATAATAATAATAATAACCATTCGGAAACTACTAGTACAAACAGTCAAAACATTAATGAAACTCAAGATGACGAATCTGATGTTGATATATTTTCAGATGTTAGTTCCGAATACAATTTAAACACTGAAGAAGCAGAAATTAATCAAATTGATTCTATAAAAGATAAAAATGAAAATAAAAATGAAGACAAAAATACGAAACAAGGCAAAAAAAATTACTTTCACACAAATATAGACAAAGAGAAAACAGATCAAAATGATTCGAATGATTCTAAAGATTTGGTTACTACGGTGCTATTAAACAAAATAGACTCATTGAAAAAGTCTTCTGGAGACAATTTAAGTTTTGATGAGTCTATAGATGAATTATCAAACTACGATGGGTATGATATTGATGAAACAGATGATTACGGTACTTGGGAATCTGATAATAGTGATGGTCCATCGTCTCGCAAGAAACGAAGGCGTCGACGTAAGCCGATTAAAGAATAATAAACCTAAGTATTTTAAAGTAAAACCACTTCAGTAATTAAACAAGTTAATTTTAATACTACAAATAAATATTACATAATCATGTTTTTTATTTTTTTTTAAAAAAAAAAAAAATTACAGCATTAAAACTCAAGAATATGAAGAAAATTATTAAAAAACAAATAATTATGTCTATTAAGTCATTTAGAATTATTTAGGCAAATAACTTTATCATTACAGAAATACGAATGGGAATTGATATTTACACACCCTACTTTATTTCCACGATGTCCACCAGTAAGGGTTTTATGTAATCTGCTGTTTTAATTACCTATCGCATACAGTAATTATTTATTGAAGTAGTATTCAATTAAAAGCTAATTCTTAAAGTTGTACATAATAGTAACTAATTAAAGTTAATATTCATGAAATTACACCTAATAAATTACAACTACTTTTTTTTTTGTAAATACTATGTAAAAATAAACAAAATATTAAACATCTTTATCAAGATTATTTATAGTACTAGAATCAATATGCTTTACGATAAGTCAGAATAACAGTACATTATACTCAAAGAAATTAGCTAAATATTGATTTTGCATTTTATTAACAATTTTTGAAAATATGGCAATAATTTTTATTTTTCTACTTTGTGAATATACATAATTTTCTTTTAATTCCAATAAAATATAACAAAACCTTATAACATAAAACTGTAAAAATTTATTTACTTTAAAAAGGTAAATTAAAATATTTTTAATCAAATTCTAATTGATTACTACTTTTATAAATAATTACTATATGCAGTAAGTCTTCGCTCACATAAAATCCTTAGTAGGGGACTTTGAAGAAATAAAAAGGTATGTAGATATTAATTTCAATACGAAAACCATTCTATTTCTATTAATGTGAAGTAGGGTAAAAACATATTTTCATAGTAGAAAACCTAATCTTGTTTACTTAGTTAATATATGAGTGACTCTATGTTACTTTTGCAGTAGAAACATCTCTTTACAAATGTTCATAATAATATTAATAATATCGCATAGATTAAAGCTTTAAAGTTAAAATTATTTTTTGTTTATATTATATAATATAAAATACATTTAAAATTTATTGATTTATAAGTCTTCACATTATATAACTATATTACTATGTTATGCCAGATACTAAACATATAATTTAGCATAGTAACGGATATACTAACAATTTTATATACGATAGTATTACACTATTTTTCGTAAATCCTCGCTCACATCACATGTACACATTTTGATAATAAAAAATTGAATACTTTTATCGCTACAAAAGTACTATCATATTAACATAGTTATTTTATGTTAAATATTTTAGCAACTAAAATCCAATTCCAATAAAAAAAATAAAAATTAATAAGCTTTATAGATAGTAATAGCCAATCAGATTTATCGTATTTAATAGTCACAGTAATGTATAAAATTGCCTATTTAGGATTATTTTGGAAGTTACAAGTAACTGTTTATATGTAAATATAATTTCGTTAAATAAATTACGTAATCTTAATAATATACCAAGGATCGTAGATAAATTAAAGATATATGAGTAATATTATATAAATCAGTTTTGAATAGTGGAAAATCATGAGCAAAGAATACATTTATCAACTATAAAAACAAAAATTATCTCCGATTTTTTAAATTATGTATATCATATAAAATAAAACATTTTAAAATCAAAAATGATTTCTTCAAGCTATCCCAAAACAAAACTCAATAAAGTTAATCGTTATGCACCGCTTGGTAAGCTTTTAGTTTCATATTATAATCATATTTACAATCGTTTACACTTTTCTAACATTAAATAGCAACTTATGATTGTAAAACGGTTCATTCGATTGTTAACAATACACCAGTAGTACATGTGTCCTTTATCGTTGATGGTCGGCCAGTTGTACTTCCTATGCTTGGGTCTATGGGTTCATTTGAGAATCAAGATGCAGGATTAGATGCCCCTTTAGACTTATATATTCATGGGTATATAACTGCACGTTTGTTCAACATCGCAAAAGATTCCACAAAGAACCCAAAAAAGAATGATGCTGAAGATGACGATCTTGATGAAGAATTGCCTGGTTTACCTGTTTGCGTATGCGCAACTTTAGTTGATGGTTATGTGCTTACAGCTTCTCCGTATAGTCATAATTTTAACTACCGATCAGCAATCATCCACGGAAAAGCAACTATAGTTGATGATTTAGAGGAAAAAGAATATGGAATGAAAATAATCACTAATGGAATTATTCCAAATCGTTGGGAAGATACTATAAAACCAACTGAAGCAAATTATGTTTCAACATGTATTTTAAAAATTCGAGTTGAAGCAGCGAGTGCAAAGATTAGCGTAGGTAATGGTTCTGATGATGCAGAAACCAAAACTGATGAAATTCAAAGCAAAATTTGGACTGGAGTAATTCCTATGTATCAAACACTTGGTACCCCCATTCAGGCCTCATACAATAAAGTAGAAAGCTTACCAAAAAATATTGCAAGTTTAATAAAAGCTACTAATGAAGAAAGTGAAAAATATTCAGTTGACGCTGCAAAATGTTCTAGAAAAAAATAATATTCTTCTTATGTAGTTTTTTCAGGTTTAGATAGGAATGTATTTGGAAAATTTTGTATATTTTTTTGTAAAACAAATTGAAAAATAATATTAACCATCATTAATCATTATTGTTATTTTAACACAACCACATATCCATATAAATAACTTATGATTTATTCTTTTGTGTCATTCTTATAGATTGAAATATACTTGAAGGTCTTCCTTTACTTACAGAAAGTGGTGTTCTTTTAAGAATTTTAACTGGCGCTTTAGGATTTTGTAGTATTCCTTTCTTTTTATTTAAATCAGCGAATTGTTCTTTGCTTTTTGAATAATTAATATTGTCATTTAAAAAATTAGAAATGGAAATTTTATTTTTTGTTTCCAAAGGCTCTTCAAACAAAGAATCTATATCATCATCCTTTGAAATAGAAGCATTAATCAATACTGGTTTTTTATCGGGTAATGTACTGGAATGTGTAGAAGTTTTCAAGACTTTTGTTTTTCTATTTAAGGGATTTTCGTGAATAAATAAAGAAGAGCGTTTGTGAAATATATTCACCGAAGGATTCTTTACAGGACTTGAAATTGGTTTTAAAGGTAATTTATTGTCTGTTTTAGAATTGGTTTGAAAATTTTCGTTTTTATTATTTGTATTTGTATTAATACTTATATTAGAGTCATTCTTTTTGTGAGCATTTAAACATTCTTTTTCTGAAACAGCAATAACTTTTTTTCTAATATTATCGATTCCTTTATCTTTGCATGAAAAAAGATCATTATTTATATCGTCTAATGTTTCATTACTGTCAGCATCACCATTTATATCAAAGTTTATAGTTGTATAAGACTGGGAACTTTTATATTTTCCACCAATAGTCGAGGCACTTTTTAACTTTATAATCTTTTGTGCAGCTTCTTCTCTTCTTCTTTTAGCTTCTTCGGCATTTAAAGGTCGACTGTTATTCAAGTTTGCAAAATTATTATTAGCAAAAATTAAATTTTTTGCGCGTACATCTTTCTGAGCTTTTTGTAAAATAGTAGTTGTAGGAGGTGGTGTATTACTATTTGGTTTTGGCTTTCGAATAGCATTTCTTCTAGCTGCTGCTTGAGTTTTATTAATATAGGAAGATGGATCTTTATCTAAAGATATTATTTTTGATTTTGATTTATTATTTGATAATTGTGCCATTCTCAAGCGAAGTTTATTAGATGCAGATTGTAAATGTTTTTCTCTTTCTTTGTAATATTTTCCATAATATTTTTTAAAATTGCTTTTAGGCAAAGGGTTTTTAGGAAAGTCATGTTGAATTAACTCTTTCCAAAGTTCATCTGAGGATGGTCTGATATGCTATAAATGTTAGGATTTAATAATCAGAAAGATAATACCACAGATGCAAATGGGAGGAACATGGAGTGACGTATACATTATATTATAAATATGATTATGGAACGTAGTCATTTTATATAAACAATATAAATGTATTATCGATACTTTAAACACATACTGGACAAGATTGTTCTATTTGGGCCTATTTGTTAATATATTGAAAACAATAACAATAAAAAGGTGATAAAAAAAAATAAAAAATAAAAAATAAAAAAAGTAAATAAAAAAAAATAAATAAAGAGAAACCAATACAAATACATTTAATATAAAAACTCACTAATTGTTTCGCTGGAAGTCTTTTCAATATAGGCTTTACAATATCATATGACGCTACACCAACATCCGTAATAACTAAATATTAATATGAATAATTGAATAAATTTATTAAATATTATATAATTAAATGAATAAAAAAAATAAATATTATTGCTTTACTTACGATAAGAATGTTTAAAACATTGTCTTTTTGCAAGATCACTTAAGGAAGGAACTTGCACCATTTTTTCCTATATAAAAATATAATTGTACAGACACTAACAAACGCTAAAAGTAAACAAAGAAAAATAAAAATACTAAAATTAAATTAAAAAAAACAAAGAAAAACTAAAAACAAATAAACAAACAAACAAACAAACAAATAAATAAATAAATAAATAAATAAATAAATAAATAAATAAATAAATAAATAAATAAATAAATAAATAAATAAATAAATAAATAAATAAATAAATAAATAAATAAATAAATAAATAAATAAATAAATAAATAAATAAATAAATAAATAAATAAATAAATAAATAAATAAATAAATAAATAAATAAATAAA
>JAJLXO010000251.1:0-44491 GCA_030571375.1 Botryozyma mucatilis | reverse complement strand
AAAAAAAAAAAAAAAAAAAAAAAAAAAAAAAAAAAAAAAAAAAAAAAAAATAGAAAACTAGATAGGCATAAGATAAAATTGAAAAACAAGCAAATTCGTAAATAAAATAGTCATAATGTAAAAAAACCAATCAATGCATGCAAAGATTGGGATAATTTAAATAAAACATATATATATATATATATTTTCATGAATAGACCATAAACCAATCATAACAAAAACATATAAAGTATAAGAGAAGAGAAATGCCAATTCCGTATAGTAAAGATTTGAAATAAAATATTCCAATATGAAAATTTATTTCTATAATAAAAAGAATAGATCAAAATACCTCATTAAATATTTAATCCCGTAAAAATAAATTATAAATTATTAATATGTAGGATATATTAAGTCGAAATCTTTTGCGGGAGTATAAAAGAAATTTCTGAATAGCATAATCAATTTAAATATTTGCATCTAAATATTATGCTTAACTCTCATATGACGAGAGACAGCATCTTGGCGAGAAAATGTTTTTGATGCATCTCCACATATTTCACATTTAAAAGTTTTTCGATTTTTTGCATGAATAGTTTCCTGATGTCTAATAAGATCATAAGGACGGGAAAAATGTTTAAAACATGGTAAACCAGTTGTTGGATTATTCCAAGTACAAAAATGAGCACTTGGCGAGTTTATATTAGACATCCCATTTTTATTATTATGTGTGGTTTCTTTAGTTTGAATTTTAGTAGTTGGCATATTTGAGTTTTCGTGATTTAAACCATTCATACTTGAAAAATTAGAATCTCTATCTGATCCCATGAAACGTTGACGCGCTTGACTTGCTTTATCAATTTGTGACGAAGACTCATATGATTTAGTTACGGGAGGTGAGAATGATGTAGGCAACAAAGATGGAAGTGATTCAATATCTTTCATGATATTTCCATTATCTAAGTGCGATTCATCAATTTTAATCATTGGAATTTCACCCCTAACACAAGTTCTTTCAAATTCTTTCATTACAAAATCATCTTCAATTAATTCTTTCTTAACTTTAATAACTTGAGTAGTATTTTGACTAACTGAAGAATCAAATACTCCTATACGATTATCAGCTCTTTCAGATGAAGCAAGTGCATAACCATTTTGTTCATAAAGCATTTTGATTTCATTTTTTCCTTTTGCTGTTGATTTTGAGTTTCCCTTAACCCTCCTATTTTTCTTATAACGTGGCTGATTTTGCTTTTCATTATAATGATCAGTATTTTGTGACAAATTATCTTTAGAGTCTATAAAGTCCAAAGTATTTGTAAGAACTTCAGGAGTAGAATTAATGGCCTCCACATTAGAAACATTTGCAGTTGAATCCTGTTTAGTTATCATGCTTTTATTCTCATATTGGCAAACCGAAGATTGGTTATCCTGTAGATTAATAAGAGAGGATTCAAACGTTGAAGGACGAAAGAATGGCTCTGAAATTTGTGACTCTTTGCAATTTGAAAAAGAATCATGTGGTGATAATGCTGGATTTTGCAATAAATTTCCTGGAGAAGTTGAATTTCTTTGCTCATGAAGAATATTTTCTGCGTTTAAACTAAATTGTCGATTATCTGATTGCGAGCCCAGAGTTGTTGAAAACATTGAAGGAGAATCATGATTATACTGGAAAGGAATGGATGGGAAGGCGGCTGAAAAAGAAGAAAAGGAATTTTGAAAAGAAGAAGGATTAGAAAAACTGTGTCTATGATGAGAGTTACAACCTGCGGAAGATTGAATTAATGCCTCTGCATCAATGTCAGATATTGGAGAAGAGCAAGACCTTAAATGGTGAGGGGAAACATTCCCTATGCTAGGAAGATCTAGAAGATTCTGAAAATCATTATTTAAAGAATTACGCTTAGCTACAGAAGGTGAATAAAACTCTGAAGTGACTCTAAACGGTGAAGGAGATCTAAACGGTAAAGGAACCATCGAATTTGGGGTAGCAGCAGTGCTGGAAACAACAGAAGAAGAATGTTCACCTTTTACATATAGGTCATTACTTTGTGAATAAGAAGTATGAGGATCAAGGTGCGACCGGAAATCTAATTGATTTGTGATGTGATCTTGAGATATTGGTTTATGAGACGACGATGAAGTTAATTCAAGAGAAGAGGGATGAATTCCATTATTGACCACAATAGAAGAGGATATGGATTGATTTTGAGTAGTGGAAGTAGATTCATAAGGAAATAATTCTTCATTTATGGTATTGGTTATAGACTTTTGTAAAGAAAAAAAAGATTTTTCTTCTGGTAAAGAGGATAAATTCGAAGTTATATTAGAATTATCAGATATAATATTATCATGAAGATCATATTGTTTGGTATTAATAGATTGTGAAACAGATATTGAATCTTTTGGTGAGGTATTTGAGTTAGAAGATAAGTTGGAAAACGATTGATCGGTAAAGAAAGGGATACTAGAATTTGATTTATAAGAATCATTTTGAAAAGGTGTAATACAAGTAGAGCAATTTGTTAAATTATTTATATATAAATTTTGATTTGAATCAAAATTTGTATTTGAGTTTAATTCAGAATTTAAATTTAAATTTGTATTAGGATTAGATGTTAAATTAGAATTAGAGTTAGAATTTGAAGTTGAATTAAAAGGAATTTCATGTGAACCATAAAGAGAACAATATATTACCGCTTCATCATCATCAGAATTATCCATAAATCGATCAGGATCAAATTCAGTTTTATGATGAGAATCGAGAACAGCAGCATCTGAGCAACCAAATTGAGTCATATTAACCATTGGACCTAATACTGAAAAGGGGCCGATAGCATCAGCATCATCTTCAACAGCAGTATCATCAAAATCTTCATCGTCAACCATTAACAAATCCATTTCATCAGTACCACCACCTACCATCATTTCCATATCAATATCCATGTGATGTTTAACATCCAAACGGTCTATATTTTGAGGGAAATCGTTTGCAACTTCTGCCATTTTCTGCATTAAGTATTATGTTACTATAATTTATAACTAGCAGTATTTCAATTACAACCAATTAATATGAGTAATTGAGGCAAGAAAAGTAAACAAAGACAAGTAAGCAATAAACAAGTAAACAAATATATGCTGTATTAATAAAAAATTAAAAATAAAAAAAAAAATAAAATAAAACTTAATCGAGTTAAATGCTAAAAGCAAATAAAAATAAATGCTTAAATAATGTATACTCAAAATGTATACCTAATATATGCCAAATATATATCAAATATATATATAATATAAATATATATATATAAATAAAAATTTGTATGCACTAAAATGCTATAGTATAATCAATGAGATTATCACAAATATAATCTATATTAGTAATAATTATAATATTATATTATATATAATATAATATAATTAAAATAATTTTTGCAATGATAAGAAAAAATCTAGAGTAACAATTTAATGAAAATATTTAAAAATATTTTAAATTTGTTAATATTTTAATAAATATATAAGTAAAAAAATATAAAGTATAAATATTTACAATATTTATACTATTGAGAACAAGTATTTGAGAAAAAATATTTCTTTATAATTTAATATTTAGATGTATTTGTTGTAATTTGTTTTGCGTTTGTATTTATTTTTTGTATTTATTTTTTGTATTTATTTTTGTTATATTTTTTTTATTTTATTTTTTGTGACAGTAAACAAACGAAATAATTAATAATTATTAATTAATAATTAATTTTAGTTTGCACTATGATAAAAAACAATCATAAAAGCGAAAAAATTAGTGCAAATAAAAAACACTAATAAAAACAAAAAATTATTACTAATAAGTTCAAACAAAGAAAAGAACAAGAAGAATAAAAAAGAAATCTAAAGAATGATCACGTGTAAATCACGTGAATGTGATTAATATGTGATAAGGAAAATTATTATTATTATTATTATACTGTAAATATACTAATATGACATATGTATTTAATTTAATTTAATTTATTTATATAGTACGTCGTACGTAATATTTGTTTCTATGGTGGTTGTTGCTAGGGAAAATGTTGCATTATGATAATCCGGTACTATATTTAGTATATATTTTTCATTTCATGGTATGTACAAGTTGTTATAATAAAGTAATCAAATTGATTCAGTTGAATTAATGGCTCATGTTGGAATATAATTTCCGTGGTATGCGTAGTGCGTAGATAATATGTTTTAATTTACATTAGGTGAATATTGTTATGTTATAAAAAAGTAAATATAAACTATATTTAAATATTATTTATAACTAGACATATACACATAAACTTTTATTAATGTATATAATTAAATTTACAACCATGATATTAAAACCATCCCATTCATATCCAATACTATATAAAGACCAGCCTTAGCGGGCATAATAAAACAAAGTAAACATATAACTATGAAATAAAAATAAAAATAAAAATAAAATAAAATAAAATATTAAAATAAACAGTATCTATTACATTTCAACATAAAACAGCAATGCAGTGCAAAATGTAAAATGCTTAACCTCCAAAACCATAAAGAGTACGTCCTTGTCGTTTAAGAGCATAAACTACATCAAGTGAAGTGACTGTTTTACGTTTAGCGTGTTCAGTGTATGTTACAGCATCACGAATAACTGATTCAAGGAAAGCCTTTAAGACACCACGAGTTTCTTCATAAATAAGTGCTGAAATACGTTTGACACCACCTCTTCGAGCTAATCTACGGATAGCTGGTTTTGTAATACCTTGAATATTATCACGAAGAATTTTTCTGTGACGTTTGGCACCACTATTAATTAGTATAAAAATAAAGTAGTAAACAAATGATGATATAAAAAAGAAAAAAACATAAAGTAAACTTTATACACACCCTTTTCCAAGACCTTTTCCACCTTTTCCACGTCCAGACATTTTTAATTTAGATTAAATTTAATAAAGTAAGAAAAAATTCTAACGCAAATAGCAATTAGAATAGTATTTTATAAAGTGTAAATAAGAAAAAAAAAAAAAAATAAATAAAATTAAAATAAATTTTATTTATATATTATTATAATAGTAAATAAATTAAGTTTTATTAGACAACAATAACAAAAAAAAAAAAAAAATTAAAACGTACCCTCCGTTGCCTTTTGTATGCGCCCTTTCAATTTCCCATCACCAATAATTTCGGTACTGTAGGAAATATGTATAGGAAAAGGCAACACATCTATTTACATAATCATACACGTAAAATTACATAATACTATATGCTTTAAAACATTTATTGTCATACATTCCAATAATTGTCGTGTCTGTAGTGATGGAAATCACGAAAATAGGAAAAATAAAAAAACAAAAACAAAAAAATTAGATAAACAGGAAAAATATATTTTACTTTTTATTTGTAATTTATTATTTAATTACGTAAATAATGCAAAGTTAGCAAGTATACGCGCAGACAGTTAGTATGGTTGTAATTAGTTAGTTAGTAAGTAAGTAAGTAAGTATATGCAAGGGAAAAACAAAAATTACTAGGTACTACCGCAAAAAAAAAAAAAAAAAAAAAAACACAAGTAGCAACGAAGCATTTTTAATTTTTTTTTTTAAAAGGGTAAATGTAAAAGCGTGTTTCTATTCGTTGTTATGACAAAAACTGGTGATGGTTCCCATCACCGTGTTTGCCACTTTAATATTAAACGCTGAAATTTCCCCGTTTCTATAGACTTTCCTTTTTTTATTTTATATTATTTAAACTCACGCATTTGAATTAGAATATATTATAACTTGCATAATATATTCAATTAGCAACCAACAATCAACAATTAAAATATTTTAGTATAAATTAAAATAAATTCTCAAATTTATTTTTCTTTATACAATATATAATATTAACAACAATAACAACAACAACAAAAAGTTTTTACTAAAATTATTATTATAATTACAAATGGCTCGTACTAAACAAACAGCTCGTAAGTCTACAGGTGGTAAGGCACCAAGAAAACAACTTGCTTCAAAGGCTGCCCGCAAATCAGCTCCATCAGCTGGTGGTGTTAAGAAACCACATCGTTATAAACCTGGTACTGTTGCTCTCCGTGAAATTCGTCGTTATCAAAAGAGTACAGAATTACTTATTAGAAAACTTCCATTCCAACGTCTTGTTCGTGAAATTGCTCAAGACTTTAAAACAGATCTTAGATTCCAATCTTCTGCAGTTGGTGCTCTTCAAGAATCAGTAGAAGCTTATCTTGTCTCATTATTTGAAGATACTAATTTATGTGCTATTCATGCTAAACGTGTTACTATTCAAGCAAAAGATATTCAACTTGCTCGTCGTCTTCGTGGGGAACGTTCATAAACTTAATTCTGGGTTGATTTAGTTTTTCTGGGTTAATTTAGTTTTTATTTTTTATTATTATTATCATTATTATTATATATGTTTTATTCATTAAATAGGTTTATCAAATGGTTTTCTTTTTTTTATATATTTACAATTTTTTTTTCATGAAGATTCGGTTTGTTTGTTATGTTTGCTGTTTAGATAGTTACGTTTTACATTTAAAATTAATATAATTTTTATTTAGTGTATAAGTTCTATTTGTAAATTCATTGTACAATAATTTTTATTTTCAATTTTATGCGAGATTTTTTTAAAAGTAAGTTTAATGTCATTTTAGAAATATATCAACATAAATACATATATACATACTATACATACATACATACATATAATACAAACATACATGCATACATACAATGCAATACAGTACATATATGCATGAATGTATGTATGTATACACATGCAGACATGCACAAAAATAAAAATATACAATATAATACACTATATACAAGAATATTTACAACCAATGACCAGCATAACTATACAAAAAAAATAGATAGCAATTAACTGACTAACGATGCTTAGCTCGTTTTGCATTCTTTGCTATTCTTTCCTCTTCATCATCAGAAAAATCAATCTCATTTGGACCAACTTCCTCATCATATACATTAGACGCATCTGAAGGCTTACCTTGTTCTGCAAACACTTTTGCAGTATATAACACTGATGACCTATATGTAATATAACCAACTCGTAATTCTTTGTGTAACTTATTTGAAATATAAACCTCTTTTCGTTTGATTGGAATTTTCACACTATATCTAGGTTGTGACACAGGTCCGAAAACTTCAAACACAAGTCCAAGTACAAACCATCCCTTAAATACTAAATCATTATTATTTGTATCATTTTCTTTTTCATCAAATAAAACAGCAACTTCACTTCCTTCAGCAAGTACTGCTTGTTCTCCGGAATACATTCCATCGATAATTATAGTCAAACTGAACAGTATCTCATTCTCATCTTTGATTTTACTACCTTTATTGAGTTCTTGAATAGTATCTGTTTTGATATTTACCAATTCTTTGTCTGTTATTTTTTTATTAATTTTGTTTGTCTCTTTAACTTCGTCTATTATTTTCTTTGTGATTTCATGTTTTGTTTCTCTGACTTCATTTAATTGTTCTACATCAATCTCTTCTTCTTTGATAATCTCTGTTCGGTCTCCATTAGTTTCATCTATTTCTTTTTTGACTTCTTTTAGTTCATCTGTTTCTTCTTTGACTTCTTTTAGTTCATCAATTTCATCTACTTCTTTTTTGACTTCTTTTAGTTCATCAATTTCATCTACTTCTTTTTTGACTTCTTTTAGTTCCTCAATTTCATCTACTTCTTTTTTGACTTCTTTTAGTTCATCAATTTCATCTACTTCTTTTTTGACTTCTTTTAGTTCATCAATTTCATCTACTTCTTTTTTAACTTCTTTTAGTTCATCAATTTCTTTCTCAATTATAGAATCAGATTTGATGACTGAATCCTCTTTAATAGCCTTATCTTTGTTTAAACTCTTATTTTTACTTCCATTTTTATTCTTACTATTACTGTCCTTTAAATCATCATGCTGAAATTGATGCTTTATTATTGCCCTTATAACTCCCAACTCAATAATTTGACTGTCTGCCTTAACAGGTGTACCAAAGGGATCTAATATTTTTTCGGTCAATAAAACTGTATCTTCGTCAACCTCATGTACTGATCTAACTACTTCATCTTTATTCGATTCTAAATCTTCATCTATAAATTCATTTTGTTTAATTTTTTTACCTTTTAAAGAATTATTACCAGAGTTCACTTTATCTTCTGATACAGAAGATATTTCCAAATCAGAGTCTGAATCCGAACTTGAGCTTGAACTTGAACTTGAATCTGAATCTGAATCTGAGTCTGAGTCTGAGTCTGAATCTGACTCCGATGATGTTTGAGCAGCTAAACTTTGTCGCTCTCTCTCATGTTTAATTGCTTCTTCAAATACATCTAAAGGTTTATTTTCTTCAAATACATTTAAAAGTTTATTTTCATCTGCTTGATTATTCTGATTATCTGTCTTATTAAGAGTTATTTCATCAGCATTTATATCTGTGTTTTCAACCACCTCACTCATTTTTAACTATTATTACTATTATTTTTATTTCTATTATTTTATTAATATGTAATCTCTATAAATGCTCAATATGCGGTTAACTAATTCTCCATACAAAAAACAATATACTAAAAGAATTTTTAATTTACTTAAAACCTGATGGACACATAAACCAATAAATAAATTAAGGGAGACATTATGGTTACCAAATTATTTTTTCTAGCTTAATTAGATCTCTAAAAAAATATTAAAATAACCCTTTTCTACATATAACTAGAAAGGTAATACATTTACAGTTTAGGGTTTCATTTTATGATAAACGTAAATAGTACTGTATTTATGAAAATAAGAAAAATACATCCGGCAACTCTTAGAAATAAATATATAAATATATACATATATACACATATATTTCTATATACATATATTTCTATATCCATATATTTCTATATCCATATATTTCTATATCCATATATATTCATATATGGGAAACATGCAATATGATGACAGATAGGAAAAATAAATTATTTAGTTACAATGGATTATTTTTTGGTTTGCTACTTGCTTTTAGAGCAAAGAATGCTTTAAGAATGCCTATTCTCGATTGTGATGAAACATTTAATTTTGTTGAACCTTTAAATTTTTTACTTCGTGGAAAAGGATTTATGACTTGGGAATATGAGAATAAGTTTGCATTAAGATCATGGAGTTTTATAGCAATTTTTGGTCAAATTATTAGATTTTTAGAATTAATTTTTTTAAATAAATATATTAATTTTCAATTAAATCCAAAATATTTTTATATAGTTTTAAGATTTATTTTAGGATTTTTTTCTTCTTATTCTGAATTTAGTTTGTATAAAGCTATATCTATATCTATATCTCCTTCTGTTGCTAATTTATATGGTATTTTTACCTTTTTTAGTGTTGGAATGTCACATGCTTCAGTATCATTTTTACCCTCTTCATTTGCAATGATATTAATTACTCTTGCACTTGCTTATTCTTTAGATTCTAGTCTTTATTGTATTAATTATAATGGTACTGTTATTAGTGTTGATTCTGACGAGCAAAATTCTGATGAGGATGAACAAAAAAAAATTACTGAAATTAAAGATAAGAATAATAGCAAGTCAATCGCTATTAAAATTGCTCAAGAGGCTGAACCTTTAAGGTGTATTTCACGAGCATTTGTACTTATATTTGTTGCCGGGGTTTTAGGCTGGCCTTTTGCTCTCGCAATGGGTATCCCAATAATTGCAATGAGAAGCATTTTATGGAGGAATACTACTTTTCATGATGCATTAGCTCCAGGTGCATTCGTATGTTTATGTCTAGGCGTTTCATTTACTTTATTTGATTCAATTGCATATACAAATTTTTCTATTAACAATAATGGTACAAATTATAAATTAGGTTTGAATAATTTAGTTTTATATTCTTTTAACATAGTTAAATATAATGTCCTTTCATCTGAAACTTCTCCGGATTTGTTTGGAACTGAGCCTCCATCTTTTTATATTAAAAATCTTTTACTCAATTTTAATATATTGTTTCCCTTGTCATTAATACCCCCGCTAGTGGTTCCTTTAGCTTATATATTTTCTTCTTCCAAATTAAACAATAAGAATAATAATAAAAATTCAAATGTAACCAAAAAAAAGGGAAATTCACTTTGGAATAAATTTGTTTCTCGATACGGAAATAAATTACCATTTATCTTATCTTGGCCTTTTTGGTTTACAATTATGATATTACAACCCCATAAAGAAGAAAGATTTTTATATGTTGCTTATGGACCTTTACTTTTCAATGCTGCTATTTGCTGTGATATTATTGTTAATTTCATATTACCTTCATTACAAGAAGTATTACTAACTAGAGTTGCAACAATTTTTTGTTCATACTCTTTTCTAGCTATTGTCATAGTTTCGTCTTCATTTATTTCTAATCTACGAACTACAGCACTTGAAAAATATTATTCTGCTCCTTTATATATTTATGATTCTTTGATAAATAAAGATATGGAAAATATTTCTGAGTCTACTTTATGCTTAGGGCAAGAATGGTATAGATTTCCAAATTCTTTTTTTTTACCAGACAATATAACTCCTCAATTTATTGATACGCCTGCATTCGGCGGATTAGTTCCTACGCGTTTTAATAGCCCACCTGCATCTTTTTTTTCATATTCGCAACCTACTTATTGGAATATATTTAGTAGATTAAAATATGTTGGTGCAGCATCTTTACAGCCAAGTGGAGCCTTAAATAATTTAAATATTAAAAATCAAGATTTGTACATAGATCCAAAAAACTGTAATTATGTAGTTACTGCAAATTTCAATAATGATGGAAACTATGAAATAAAAAATTTAACAAAGCAACTTAAAAATGCTACTTTTAAACCCTTGAAATGTATAAACTTCCTCGATTCTGAACATTCTTCTGGAATTGGTAGATATTTATATATTCCAAAATCATTTCATCGAGCTACAAATACAAAATTACATTATGTACCCTATTGTATATATGAACGTACATTTACTGATTGATAATATTTATTTTAATTTAATTATTTTAATATGGTTGAATTTTTTTTAAATTATTTTTTTATTTTTATTTATTTAAAATACATAATTAATAAAATTAAATTTAGATATAATATATGATATAATAAATAAACATTATCTAACATAATCTAAATCTTTTTTTTTTTTTTTTTTTTTTTTTTTTTTTTTTTTTTTTTTTTTTTTTTTTTTTTTAATCATTTTTGTACCCCGGACCTAAACTCCCAAAAAGGTAACTCATTCCCTAAAAATCTCAATTTCCTAATTTGACTAAAATTATAAAATAAATTTTTAGATAAACTATTATTATGTTTGATAATTTTAACTAAATATGGATTAAAATTCACTCAGTATTAATTTAATAAAATGTATATAAATATTACATATATCTTTAAGAAAACACTATATAATTATCACTTTTTTTTTTTAATTTTTTTTTTTTTTTTTTTTTTTTTTTCAGTTTACATATTGTTATTAGCACTACACCCTTATATAATAATATTGCACATAATGTTAATTGCTAGCAGCTTAATAATATTAGCTTTGTTTTTCGTTGCTATAAAAAAAAGCGAGCTTTCTTTTGATCGTATTATAGCAAAATTTAAATTTATCTCAAATGGCTACAAAAATAATAATAACAAAAAAAATGACAAAACATATAAAAAAAATATTAGTTTAAATGCTTATACAGGAAATTTCGATGAAATTCAAAAAGCAATTAATATAAATAAAACAAGAACTTTAGGGAATTGGACTCCAATTCCTATGAAATTTAATAACCCTGAACCATATCCTAATTGGTCAGTTAAAGACACTAAACCCTTACCTTATAGACCATTCAAGCATATCTATCACGTGACTATGGGGATTAGGTCAGTTTCCTTAAATGATTGGATTGAATTAGATAACCATTGGATAGATTATCATCAAAGAAAACTAGAAAGATTTTCTGAGCAGGAGAATGGTGAAAAAAATGATAAAAATAATGAGAATGATTGGCCTTTAATTTATGCAACATCTCCAGAGGCATATGATGCAGTAATTGAAGCTTTAAATTTGTTGGTTGATTATTTAATTGCAAGATACCCTTCCCTTTTCGCTCCATTATATGAAAGCCAAACTAATTATTCTTTACAAAAAGGTATACGTATAATATTAACTGATGAAACATTTGATATTTCAGAATCTCTTACAAAATCTAAAAAACTTGTATGTGACCCTATGAAAATTATAGGTTCATTAATACAAGACGATGTTGCTATTCTTTTAGAAGGAAAAAATGGAAATTATTACCTAAAAGCTGGTTGTATAGCATTAGCTGGTTTCTGGAGATTAAGAGACAAATTAAATATGTCTCTTTCAGAAATACACACATCTGGAAATGTACCTCAATATGAATCAAAACTTAAAATTCCAATGGAAAGATTTTTCACAAGAATAATGCCTGATAAACCTGTAGCAAGAAATAACTATTTTGTTCAATTAGATGATGATGTTGCTTGGTCGCATGCAATAGGTTCAGAATCTTCTCAAAAGATAGGTTGGTATACGGCAAAGCCAGCTGATGATATTTCTAAACTTATGTTTAGATCTGAAAGACAAACAGTTAGAAGGTTGCCAAATTCTGGTGCCATATTGTTTACAATTAGAACATATTTTCATCCAATTATATCGTTAGCAAATGAGCCATATGTTCCTGGAAGATTATTAGATGGATTTTCATCTTGGTCTGATGATGTAGCGGAATATAAAGGTTTAAACAAATTTAAAACTATTTTATTTCCATACTTGGCTCAAAAACATAAAGAACAAATAAAAAATGGTTTAGATTTAAATTTAGAACCTTCAAAGTTTCCTTTTTAAATATTTCGATTGACTTAATGTAAATTTTTTTTTTCTTTTTTTTTTTTTTTTTTTTTTTTTTTTTTTTTTTTTTTTTCATGTGTTACGTAAAAAGAAGAAAATCTAATATATATAAACTATATATCAATGTATATTTAATCATATTATAAAAATAAAAAAAAAATAAAAAATAAAAAATACATATTAAAAAAAAAACTACATTAAAAAATTTAAGTAAAATATGTCATTTTATAATTTTTCTACATTCCAAAGTCAAATGCACTCATATCAGGTTCCAATATTGATGTAGCTGAAGGTGTTTCCTTCCAGGAACCCTGTTTCTTCTTCATAAAATTATTAAAAGCATCATCATTTTTATCCAAAGCATTATCCTTTGGTTCGATAACGTTCGCTTTACTTTCACTACACTCCGTTTCATTTCCACGTACTTCTCCATCATAATTAATTGATTTTTTCGATTCCACAAAAGAACGAATAAATTTCCAATTTTTTACCAAATCTAAGGCTAAGACATCGCAACCCATTCTATCATAAACATGAGCTGTTCGCATTACAAAGCCAAATTCATCTATTTCATCATTAGTAGCAACAGATCTTCCTTCAGCACTCTTTAACCGTAGTTGCTGATAAAGTACAGACAAAACCGGATCATTAACTAAAAAGGACTTCCTAATAGCTTCATCATCATGCAATTTAATATGAGTCAAAAAAGACTGGATGCTTCCAACATAAGGGTCATCGCTAACAATGCTATTTGGTGTATTTAACTTGGATTCCAGTAGTTTAACTTCTACTTCATTACCATCTGTGCTATTCATATCAACTAATGAAGTTGCACTAGACGGCGTGTCAGTCAATAAAGAAGAAGCTATTGACAATGAATTTAAATTATCGCTTGCATTCTTTTTATTAGATTCTTCAAATACGTTGTTGTCCACTAATACTTTAATTGCTTCTGTCCGCCTGTTTAGCATAAATAACGTCAAGCTTTTCATCCACCGATCTCCTAATTTATCTGCCATAGGGATAACTTGGCCTTCCAATAATTTTTGTAAAACAATTCCAACAGAATTAATATTTCCATCAATTAAATTTATATTTTCTGTACTGCACTCATAAACCCTTGCAATAGCTACTGCAAGGTGTACATCTCCAAGATTCCTTACACATACATTTACTGCATCAGATAGACTATCTCCAAGCAAAAAAAATGCAGCTGCATATTCAAATTCATGCTTTGAAAGTAAAGCATATGCATTTTTTTGTGCAGCGACTTTCCATCTACGTTCTGTGAAATCGTTGGCTAAAAATTTTAGCATTTTGGCTTGATCTTTGTGTCCGTATGCCATTCTCCATAAGCGATACAGCACTGCTTTCTTTTTTAACGCCAAATAATAAATAGTACAAGGTACTGGATTATTACCTCCTCCAGTAAGCGTGAAAGCATTCCGAGCAATTGTTTCAAAAATATCTAAAACGAGTTTTTGATCTTTCATCCAAAAAAATATCCCTAAAGCTCTTGCATCAGGCCATAATATTTTCCCGTTATTTCCACTATCAACGTTTAAAATTTTTAAAAGAGACTCTTGAGAGTCAGAGTGTAAAGCCCAATTGAAATCTCGGAAATGCATACTAGGTTGAGTATGAGGATGCACCATAAATAATCTATAAGACATCAAGAATCGTAATCCGTTCGAGTCAATGCTACGACGATGTGTTTCTAAATCTGTCATACACTGTATTAAACTTGCTAAAGTGATTTGTTGGTGGCCGGTAAGATAAGGCAAGGAAACGCGGTTTAAAATCAAGCACAATGCTTTACCAACTTTATCATTGAATCCATGTTCTACCAATGAAGGGGATAAAATGTCTAAAGTGCTATCATTTGTTAATAAATTCTTTGAGTTTCCATCCATATTGTCAACTAAAGAGGTTTCAGAGATAGGGGCAAAAAGTTGAGCACGTTCCTCCTTTCTAATATTTATATTATTTCCAGAACTATCTTGAATTATATCAACACCTTCTATCTGAGTGAAATCTTCAACAGACATCCCTAAAGTAGCACTCACCTGTGCAGTTGAATCCACTGGGTTTTTTGTGGTATTAGCAAAGGGTGTAGTATTAAATGAAGGCAAGTAAGATGCATCTGGATTATTATTATCATCATTTTTATTAGACAAACCATCATCAAAATATAAGCGTTCTTCCTCTTTTTTACGCTCTGAAGCTTGAAGTTCTTTTAACAAATTAACTAATATTTTTTTAACCGCATTTGTTTTACCGATATAAATAGATTGAGAAATAAATTGAGGATGATATAGCACAAGTGGTCCATTAAGAACTGATACAACTGAAAAAATATCCTCTGATATATCAGCAAATCTCTGTCCTAAAACCCCAACTAGTTTATTTTCTTTTTTAGGAATCCATTTATCATAAATAAAAATTTGATTTCCAGCAGCCACGACAAATGTTCCATCTTGAAGCCAAGTTGAGTCCCCTATAGGATGTAATGTGTACTGACGCAAATCAATTTGACGAAAGGGAATCCATGCTGGTAGCTCCCTGGTATAATCATATCTTAGTTGGCAATAAAGTAGGATTTTAGAAACAAATCCTACTGAAAGTATAGACTGAGAATCAGGAGTACAGGTCCAATCAAAATCTTGAATTTTTTCTGAATAATAGCCTTCCGAATTAGGAAAAATCTCCTCGTGTTCAAGGCTAGTATTTTCTCTAAATGTACTCCAAATACTTAATCTTCTACCATTTGAATCTGATACCGCCGTTTTATTTAAAGACGAAGAGCGAGCATTAGTAATATTTTGCAGCCCTGTATTAAAATTTGACGTTTGCAGCCAATAGAGATTACTATTTGAATTATTTAAAACTTTAATGAATTCATCATTCAATTTATTATTAGGGACCTTACTTAGATTTTGTATATGACAAGTCCAATTTTTAATCACCCCTGTAGTTGAAATAGTTGTTAATACACTAACTTGAAATTTATCGAGAAAATCAGAAGAAACTGTACGCATCTGTCCGACAGGATCAATTGGGAAAATAAATAAAATATCATCTGGATCCGGAAGCACAAAATGTGTAATTTTTTTAATAGATTGTTCTGTGATATCAACACGCCATAGTATACCAGATTTATCATTATTAATTAAAATTATATGATATATTGTATCACTTGCTTCAGGAATTATAGTGAAACATAAGGGAGAAACCTGAGCTGAAAAGAATACAGGACATTCATCTATACTCTCCGCCTTGGGCCCATCCAAAGTACTATTATTTTCAGGATTGGTTGACCATAAAATAACATTAGTCTCATGAAGAGTTACAATAAAATTTCCAGAACTTAAAACAACTATGCGTAAAACTTTCGAAGGCATATACCCTATACAAGCTCTATCAAGAGTCACTTTCGATTCAAAAGATGTTTCATCCTTTTCGCTATTAGTTAAATAATTATTATGATCAATAGATTCTGTTAATCTTTTTTTTTTTATATCATTATGATTAATCAAAGGAACAGATTTTGGATACCAAACTACATTTTCCCAAAAATCTGAAGTTGTAATCAGAGCTGAGCCATTATATGTGCGTGAAACTCTTCTAATAGACTTATAATGTCCTGTCCATACGTGTGAAAGCTCATATCTACGTTTTTCTTCTCCTGGATCTAAAAGTCGATCCAAATTAGCATTATAGTGACATAATTTCCCAGAAACATCATGAATCAATATATTTATATCAGCATTTTGTAATATATTTTGGTGTTTAATAAAAGATTTTTTACGAGACGAATTAAGATCGGATGACGCTCCAAATGTTGCAATCCGAATAATGTTTGTATTTTGCGGGAAAATATCCATTGTATTCTGATCGTGAACAATATTAAACATTCTTATTAATCTAGGATATTTATATCCTGAGTTTTCTATATTCCAAGCTGAGAACCTTCCTAAAGAATCAAATACTAAAAGAACATCTGGAGCACTTCTGGCCACTTCTGATAACTGAGCAATTCTATTCTCAACTTTGGACCGAGTACTATTATTATCTATGTCAGACCCGTTTTGAAAATCTTTAGAATTTGACATAAATTCACTCTGATCTTGATTCTTGTTAATAGCGAATTTATAGGTAGCAGCTTCCGCGGCGTGAGCAAATGTTCTATAATCCATTACGCATGCATACCTCTTATTTGATATAAGTGATGAATCAATATTTTCGCAAGACGAAGAAGTATCCAAACTTAGAGAAGGAGGGAAAACAGAATATAGATCTAAAGAAAACCATAAATGAAAATTTAAAGATATTGAGTCATCTAAAGGTGCCCATATACGAAAAACATTGTCAGTGGATAATGAATACAAAGTATTTCTACAAGGCTCAGATTTAACAAATGGAGATTTCCATGCTAAAGAAGTAATGGGATAAGGATGTGGTAAATAAGTAAAATCAAAATCTATATTATTTTCATCAAAAGATTGTCGTCGCCATAGTTTAACAAGAGTATCATATTCTCCGGCAGTAGCTATATAGTTTGCATCGTAAGATAATGCAGCATTATGAACTTTTGAAGCAAGCTTAAAACTCCAAGTACATTTAGCAGTAAATGATTCTTCAATATCATATAAGGCAAAATATTCATTTAAAGAGATTAATTGATCATTAGAAGTCCAAAACACATACTGAGCTGGTAATGAGTTTCTTAAAGGGATTGAAATTAATAATTGCCATCGTAAAGACTCTATATCTATAGAAGATGATAAAGAAGTATTATTAGGATAAAATATAAAAACACTATTTCCTGCAGCTACAGCTATCTTTCCAGTATTTTCATCAATATCTACTGCTACACCATCATTGTCGAGATATATTGTTTGAATTAATTCTGACCATTGAGAAATTATAATCAAATTATTACCTGAAAGATAAGCCTGGAAAATTAAATAAAATAATAAAAAAATAAAAAATAAAAAAAAAAATAAAAAAAGGTTAGAAAAAACTAATTAATAAAAAAAAATTTAATTAAAAACACATACTAAAATCCAAACATTTTGCCATTCAACAGCAGAAAAAGCAGCCTTTACAGAATTTGGTTTTCCAGGTAAAATTCGAACACCCATTTCATCTTATTATGTTTTATCCAGTTTGAGCTAATATATAAGTTATTTCATATACATATATATATACATATAGAAAACATGTATGTAAATGAAAAAAGAAAAAAAAAAAAAAAATTTAATATATGATTAATATGTAAAATATACACTATAGATTTACAATTGGTGTTCCTGGTTCAATTGTATTGTTAAAATAAGTCGAAGTTAATCTATTATGAACAAATGTATATAAAATATATACTCTATAGCCTTTTCGAAAATCAAATGACTTCCAGTATAACTTTTTTTAAATAAATAATATAATATTTGTTTTACGAAACTTTTATATACAAAAAGTATCCAGAATACTATATAATATTCACTTTTTTTAACCCTAACTTTATGTTTTGTTGAACTATTAAGTTATTAAAAGCTAATATTTACCAGCTAGTGATACTATATTATTTGTATATTGTAAACAATCAGTACAAATTAATTTAAAAAATTCCTGTTACTAGTTATATGTTTAACAAGTTATATAAATTTATTACTTGTTTAAAACTGAATTGATGCATATAAATTTCGAATTATAGTTTAGTATGGGATTTGACTGAACAGGATACTGTTTGTTGTTTATGAATAAGCATCTACGATTATTATTATTATTATTATTATTGTATCAAACGTTTATTTCTTTTCCAATTATAAATTAAATAGTTTAAACTTCATTTAAATTACTAATAAAGTATAATTTTATTTCTTGAACGGATAAATTTTTAATGATACTTTTATCTTTGGTATTTAATTTTAATGTTATAATAGAAAGTTTAAATTCATATTTATTGGTTATTATTTAATTTTAAACTTTTAGAAAAAAAATTATACATTTTGATAATCAAACTTATATATATTTTACTATATTTATCTGTCTTTGCTATATTAAACAATGTCCTCAAATATAAATGGATTAGCGAATTCTGGAGGAAGGTTGGAAATATTACCTGGGGCACAATTTAAATCAATTTATATAGCTAATGATTTAAAAAATGAAAATGAAATTAATTTAGACAATCATGAAAGCGAAAGTGGAAGTGATAATTTCGAAAGCGATGATGAAGAGGAAAAGGAGGAAGATGATGACGATGAATATATATCAGATGCACAAGAAGAATGGGAAGAATCTATTAGACAGTTACAATTGCTTTTTTCTGTTATATTATTTCCATTTATAGGGAAATTTTTTGGTAGAAAATTTTCTTATTATCGTAAGTCATTTGTTCACTTCTGTATTTTGTTTTTTTCTGTGAATATATTTAACTAACTATTTATTTTTATATGTATATATATTAATATGATGCTTTAAATGTGCGCATATTTTATATGTATTGATTTATATTATATATTTCATATACCTATATTATATTTGCATATAATGCATTAAATTCATATTTATATATATATATATATATTCTATTTATAATATTGGACAGTATGGGCAAGATACTTAGAATACAGATATCCTGTTAAAGTTCAAACTAAATCTAGTACAGAATTTGCTGTGGCTGGCGCATTAGCAGTTGGAAGTACTTTAACATGATTTACTAGTAAAAGTTATAAACTGAAAAAAAAATAAAATAAAAAAAATTTATAAATGACAAATCAACTACGGGATAATGTAAATAATTGTCTTAGAATGAACGTTAATAAACATATACTTAGAATTGAAATTTAAATAGAAAAATTAAGTTTATAAAATAAACAAATAGAAGTGTATTTAGAATTTAAACATAACATAATATAACATAACATAACATAACATAACATACGAAAAACTTATTATTGTAATATATAGTATAAGTTTAATAATATTAAACACTATTCTAACTTAGAAGTGTGAATAGATATAACCACAATAATAGCTGCAACTAATATAATGCTACTTATAATTGAAATTATATATATAAAATAAGGAGTATAACTTGAATTTCTCACTCGTTCAACTGTTTGTCCAAAATTAAAACCTGATAAGAATATATTAAATGAATCAAAAGAATATTTCCTCCTATTATTTCCATTAACATTTATAGAATTATAACTATCTGAATTGGTTGGGTTATTTAAATTGTTTTCGTTGTTTGTATTATTAAAATCATTAAGTAAAGCTGTTGTTTCGTTTGCCATTTTGTAAAAATATAAACATTAATATATATTAATCCACTATTAAATAAAATTACGATTATAATTTATAAATAAATTATACAACCATTCATTATATTTTTCAAATATTAATCATTAATTGTAAAACTTAATAATTATTTAATATAAACACTGTATTTGAAATTATTACGCATAGAATTAATTTACTTATTACTTGTTTACTAGTTTATTTATTTATTTGCTTATTTATTTATTTGCTTATTTATTTATTTGCATAGTACAATTGAGACCTTTTATTATCTCAATTATGTCATTTCGTCTATATAAATATCTAAAACAAACAGAAATAAACTATGCAATTACTATGGGATTCAATAAATTGCTTTAATTAGCAACGAAAAACAAATTTGAAATTATTAAGCAACCATGTACAAATAATTATAGAAAAAAAGAATAAAACAGTTTCCACATGTAAATAAAGCGCGTATAAGCAGACAGCGCCGCTGAAAAATCGAAAAATACATTTAATATAGATAAATAGATATATATATGTATATATATATATATATGGACATAATGAATTATATAGTATTATTAAAAAGAGAATAAATTTATTTGCTTATTGCTTATGGTGATAAAATAAAATTATTTACTTTTGGTACTTCATGAAGGGTTTTTTTGGTTGCTAGGATTTTTGCACTTTTTGAAACTTTTTTTTTTTTTTTTTTTTTTTTATTATTATTATTTAATTATTTATTGTTTTTACTAATATTTTTGCCATTTATTTCATTCTATGGACTCGAATTTGGCTTTGTTTTTAATATTTCATAAATATGGAAGCTGATGTAAGCAGCTTACTAACTAATGATGATATGTATGATAATAATGAAGATGAAAACATCAAGAAAAAAAAAAAAAATTATCATCATCATCATTTAAATGAAAATGAAAATAAAAATGAAAATAATAACTTTAATCCAAATTCAAAATCAAATTCAAATCCAAACTTGAAAAATTTATCTTCTCCTAGCACTTATGTTTACACTACTCAGGATATGAAAATAATAGAAAAAATAATAAAATATGTTGAATCTGAATCTGAAATAAAAGATACCACTAATAACAATGACTCATTTCTTACTGTTTTTCGTGCATATGATTATATTTTAAAACAAGAAAATGTTAATCCCGCTACTGATAGAGTTTTATTCCCATTTATTGTAGCTATGGCAAGAGCGAATGGTGCTTCATGGAGGGAACGTTTTTATTCAACTGTTCAATCTTTACCTCATGAAGGTTTAATAACTTCTACAGAAATTTTAAATAACAAAATTTCTATTTTAAATAATTCTTTAACATTATTTGAAACTGTTTTTCTTTTAAGACGATTTTTCCATTTTTGGGTAAAGAAAACGACAAAAATAATTCGGAGTGAGGTACATAACCTACAATTAGCTGAAAATTTTTTTGTAAATAATAACTTATTTAAATTTATGAAAATTTGGAAAGCTCATTTTCATTATTATAATAATACCTTATATCTAGAATCATTAAATAAAAATAATCACTTTCTAAAAAAAACATTTTTTAATAAATGGAAAACAAAGCTAAAAAGTCTAGATCGATCTCAAAGAGTAGCTTCTTTGTTTTTAAAACGTTCAATTTTATCTCGTTGGGAAAAAAAATTAAAAATCTACTCTTCATTCTATATCCTTTTAGCTGATAATTTATACAACCATAATTTAACTTTAGTTTTTTTTCATAAGTGGTATGTTCTCACTTGTTTCTCTCGTGCCCGCATTTCGCCTCAAAACCAAATCACTTTAAGATTTCTCAAAATCTGGTTAAACGCCTTAAAGCGTAATAAAATACTTGCAAAATCTGCGTCTGAACATGACAAAAAAAAAACTTTAGCTACTATTTTTGCAGCTTGGAAAGACAATAAGCAAAAGTTTTTAAATTTTTCTTTAGCCAGTGAAAAATTTTCTTGTTCTTTACTTTTGAAAACTTACTTTATTTATTGGCAAGATGCTTTGACTTTACATCAGTTATATGTTTATGCTGAAATGAAATTTAAACGAGCTTTATTGCTACAATATTTTTCTTTTTGGAAAAAAAAAATGAATAGAATTCATTTAGAAAATAACCATGACGCAGATATAGTTTTAGCGAATTCCTTTTACGCAAAAAATTTGAAGAAAAAGTATTTTAAAATAATATATTTGTCTTCGTATGAAATTGATTTTGCTCATCGCTATGATACCAAGCTTGTCAAAAAAAAGTTTTTTTTATGGGTAGTAAAAACTCGTAGATTAAATCTCTTATTTGATAAGGCTTTGTCTTTTGATTTTCGTCATGTAGGCTCCGCTGTAATTGAAACTTGGAGAGAAGGAATGGAATTTTATGCTAAAGTTGAATCTGATGCTTGGAATAATATTTATCTTAAAAAATTACTACGGGATAATTTTCTTTTTTGGAAATATGCTACAACTCGATTCATTGCTGAGAAGTCTATTAAAAATTCTATTAAAAAGTCTATTTTAACACATACTTTTAATAAATGGAATAAATTAATGCATGATTATGCTCAGGCAGATGATTATTATAATACAATTCTCCAACGTAATATTTTAAAATGTTTAAAATTAAGAGCTAGGGAAGTCAAGTTTATAACTGAGTCTAACTCAGTTTTATTGTTTAAAGTTATTAAAACATGGACTCTTCAGGAACGATGTGGATTACTTGTTCGTGTTCGAGATAGACAGTTACTATATGACATATTAGAAAAATGGACTATGCGTACAAACAACTATTGTTCTTATTTATCTTCAAAATCAGGTTCTTTTAATAAAGAATTACAGCTCAACCTACAACATCGTATTTTGTCTATTTGGAAAAAGCGTTTATTGGAAGAATGTAAAAAAACAGAAATGGCAGATGCTTATTCAGCATATGTCACTACTCATATGGGTTTCTCTATTTGGGTTGAAAAAGTATACGTTATTTCTAGATTAAATAGAATTGCTTTTGAATGGTATGCAAATAAAATGAAAGAAAAAGTGTTTATTTTTTGGCTGACTAAATATGAACGTGCAAAGTATGCTAAAATGCAAAGACTTGCAAACGATTTTAACCTTCTTATTAATAAGCAATTGCTCATGAAAACTTTCAACACTTTCATATCCAAATGGGAATTTATAAAACAGAATCGAAATATTGCAGAAAATTTTTGCTCAGACCATAATGATTTAACTTTACTAGAGAAAAATTTACAAATTTGGATGGCCAAAAGTCTAAATATTTCTCGTCTAGATCGTTTATCTACGCATTTATATAATGAAAAATTGCTTAACCAAATTTATACTAAAATGACTAATAAAATGGAAACAATAAGACAAATGGAGAATGAAGCTATAAAATATAATGATGTTCTTAATATACGAATAAAATCTAAAACATTTCGAAGATGGTCACTTATGATGTTGCGAATAAAGACGATGGTTTCTCAAGCAAATGCGCTCTCTAAACGATTTGAATCTGCTGAAGTAAAAAAAATATGGAGTGAATGGATGATGAAATATTTGGACATAAAAGCAGCAAATTCGTATAATAAAAAGGACACCAGGTTAAATTACAAAGATGAGAGTGATAAAAGTTTTGTAAATCCCTATTATTCTTATCAAAATACAAATATACAGAATGGTATGTATTCAAATTCAAAGTCTACAATTTCCTCTCAGAGCGCTGAAGAGAGTACTCTAATAGGTGGAAGTAGAATTGATGACATGGATAGCTTGAAACAAGCCAAAGAGATAACAATGGATAGTAGACGAGGTACAGAAGATAATGATATTAGTAGTAAATTGAATACTTCGCAGATTATATCTACGTCGAAGAAGCCTAATCTATTTGCTAAGAATAATACTATTTCGGTAGGGAGTGAAAGTTTAGGTTTTTCTACCCCAACAACCCCTACAAGAGTAAAACAATATGTTCCTAGTTCTACAGAGCGTTGGCGTATGTTAAAGTCCACTCCATCACTTAAAAACAATAAGGCTAACAGGTTAGTCCCATTAATTAATAGACAGTCAAAACTCAGACAACAATACAATGACAATGAAGCTCAGAATAGATTTTAATTGCGTTTTTACCAGTATGAAGGAGTTTAATTTTTATTTTTATTTTAATTGTTTACTTTTTTAATTGTTTACTTTTTCAATTCTTTTTTTTTCTTTTTTTTTTTTTTTTTTATATTGCATAATATTTACATGCATTATATTTTAAGAACTTATGTTAGATGTTTTGTATTATAGTTTATGTAGATTATTGGGTATTGATAATAAGATAGAGTTTATGAAGTATGTTTAATTGAATTGATTAATTATTATATAAATACCTTATGCAAATCTTTTTAATATTTCAGCTTCAAGCTTTGGATAAATAATATCTGAAGTTTCTCCTGCAACTTCGTAAAATATATTGTTCTTTGATTTATAATAGTCTATCAAAGGAGCAGTGTCTTTTTTAAATGCATCAATACGTTTTTTAAAGATAGCCTAGATACGTTAAAAAAAAAAAAAAAAAAAAAAAAAAAAAAAAAAAAAAAAAAAAAAAAAAAAAAAAAATAGCAGTTAGAATATGTTGGAAACTATCAATTTAATCATACTAAATAAAATAAAATAAAATATTATACATACCACATATCTATTTTCAATTCTGTCTAATATAACTTTTTCTGGAACTTGCAAATCAACAACAAAATTTAATTCCGCATCATATTTAGATAAAAATTTATCTAAAGCTTCAGCCTGTAATCTAGTTCGAGGAAATCCATCTAATAGCCAAGTTGAATTAGGATTGAGCCAGCCATTTTGTTTTAATTCAATTTCAATTAAATTAATAATAGTTTGATCAGGTACTAATTTACCTTCTGAAATAATTTTTTGAACTTGAAGACCTGAAGTTATTAGTAAAATTTAATAATATATAATAAATAAACAAAATTTGAATATACCAATCTGAGTTCTTTCAGCAATATTTTTACGCAACAAATCTCCTGAAGACACTGATTCAAGTTCTCCATGAAACTTTTTCAATAGTCTAGAGGTTTGAGTTCCTTTTCCTGAACCAGGTGCACCTAAAAGAAGCATTCTAACGGACCTTTTAAGAATTGTCATTTTCTATAGTATTTTTATATCGCTTTATAAAAAAAAAATATATATATATATATATATATATAACTTAATCAACTTGTTTTTATTTAATAATATACCGATAATAAGCACAATTAGAACCCGTTAAATAAATAATTTTAAGATTATTCGTTACACTATAAGAATAAATATTAATAGATATTTAAAAAAAAGCGTTGAGTGGATATACAACCCGAAATATACAATGTTGTTATAGAAAAACATAGGGTAAATTATGAATACTTTCCATGACAATAGTTTCCAATTCCTAAGATTTATACTATACTTTCTATTCCTATACGTATTATTTCGACACAAATTTCCATAAAAAATAGGGAATATACTAAATTAGAATATAGGAGGTATTTATTTCTAAGAATATTTATTGATTTGTTTATCAAAAACAAAAATAAATAATAAAAAATAAAAAATAAAAAATAAAAAATAAAAAAAATTTTGTAATTTAAATTACTACGCTAATATTTATTGTTTTTCCTTTAATCTATTTGTTTGTTTTTAGAAAAACACAAAAACTATTATTAAATAGTATGAGAAATGTTCGGATTTGGTAAAAAAGATAATTCTCATCATAATAATCCTTATTCTTCTATACAAGAAAGTAACGGATCTTCAGAAGGAAATTCATCTAATCCATTAAGTGGATCATTTTTAAGAGGCGCTTCTAGAAATATTGAAAGAGCTATGCATGGTCATAATGAAGGTGGTGTTCCACCACCTGCGTATGCTTCCGGACCGGGATCTGTAAGATCAAAAGGTAGAGCAGGTAGTTTTAAAGTAACTCAAGTTCCAACTAATGATTTGGTGTTTTCCAATTGTATAATTGGATGTCCATCAGATTTTTCAAATGGGGAAAATATTCTTATAAATGATTTTTATGCCTTCACTATTAAAACTCATTCTGGTGTTGAACCTGGATGTTTAGGAGTATCTAATATTATGAGAATTTGGGCTGGACTTTCATTAGAAGAATCTGTTAGAGTTTCTATTTATAGTGATAATTTAAAAAAATATATTAACATAATGGAAGTTGAAGTTGATTATTTAAGTGCAAACAGAGCGTCTACTCAATCTATTGATACTATTAAATTAAGTAAATTACTTATTACAAATTTTCAAAACCAAATTTTTGCTCCCACACAATTATTTTTAATGGAATATAATGGTTATAGGCTTAAATTAAAAGTAAAATCATTAAGAATATATGATTTGGATGAAAAGTCAGAGTCTAGTATTATAGCTGCGACTACACCTGAAGTTAGAGGTATTATTACATCAGCAACTAAATTTCAATTTACTCCAGCACCAAATTCAGTAGTAAAACTTAAAGGTTCTGGAACTTCTGGGGGAATATCTGGTTCTTCATCTTCCTTGGATAATAGCCCTTTATTAGATCCAAAATTTAATATTGAAAGTTTAGGTATTGGTGGTCTTGATAAAGAATTTTCTACGATTTTACGTCGTGTATTTATTCCAAGGATTATTCCTAAAGAAGCTAGAGCTAAAGTTAATTTACCATATACTAAAGGTTTATTACTTTATGGGCCTCCAGGTACTGGTAAGACTCTTATTGCCTCAAGAATTGGTAAAATGTTAAATAGTCGGGAGCCTAAAATTGTAAATGGACCTTCCATTTTGAGTAAATATGTAGGTCAATCAGAGGAGAATCTCAGGAACTTGTTTGCGGAGGCAGAGAAAGAGTTTAAAGCTAAAGGAGATGATTCTGAGTTGCATGTAATTATTTTTGATGAAATGGATGCTCTTTTCAAATCCAGAGGTTCTACAGGTGGTGATACAGGTGTTGGTGATTCAGTAGTAAATCAACTTTTAGCTAAAATGGATGGTGTTAATCAGCTTAATAATATTCTTATAATAGGAATGACAAACAGAATTGATTTGATTGATAGCGCTTTATTACGTCCTGGTAGATTTGAAGTTCAGTTAAAAATTTCTTTGCCGGACACCAAGGGAAGATTACAAATCTTACAAATTCATACAGCAACTATGCGACAAACAAATACGTTAGCTTCAGATGTGGATTTAAATGAAATTGCTCGTGTAACTAAAAATTTTACTGGTGCAGAGCTTTTTGGTTTAGTTAAAGATGCTACTACATTTGCATATATGCCTTTGATCAACTCCCAAGCAAAACAAAAAGATATTATTAATGTTAAAGTTAATATGAAAGATTTTCTAGATGCCATTGATGAGTGTAAACCTATGTTTGGTTCAGATGAGAAAGCTATGGAAAAATACGTTGGGTATGGTATTGTAAAATACTCTTCTCATATTGATGCTTTAGTTGAAGAAGGAAAATATGAGATTATGAAGGTTCAGAACTCTCATCTTCAATCTGCAATTTTAATTCATGGACCCATGGGTTCAGGTAAAACAGCGCTTGCAGTAAATCTTGTATTGAATTCTGGATTTCCTCATGCAAAAATTATTACACCTGTTGATTATGTTAATTGCACAGAATATTCTAAAATTTCAAAACTCTCTCAAGAGTTTAAGAACTGTTATGAATCAGATCTTAGTGCACTTATTATTGATGATATTGAAAAGATCTTTGATTATGCACCAATTGGACCAAGATTTTCCAATACAGTTTTGCAAACTTTGACAGCATTAATAGCTAATATTCCACCTGAAAATAAAAGATTACTCATTATTGCAACAACATCCAATAGATCTATTTTGTCACATTTAAATATTTTAAATTTATTTAGTAAGGAATTGGCAGTACCCGCTATTATGAATCTTGAAGAATTAGATACCTTAATTCGAGGAATTAAATTTACCGATTGTTCTATGTTTAATAATTCTATTCCTTTGATTCGAGAATTCACTGGCACTGAAGAAGTTGGAATAGGTGTAAAAAAAGTTATTTCTAATTTGTTATCAGCTAAATATAGCGATAAACCTGTTGAATATTTTGCAGAATTAATGTCTTCCACTATAGCATCAAGAGATTTGTAGGCAGGTTTTCGGATTAATTTAATTGATGGTATTATTTGCATTATACATATTTATGCTGTATTATGGCATTTTATTATGTATTAAAATGCCATATTATTGTATATATATATATTACAATTAAGTTGTTTGATAGACAGTTTATAGCATATACATTATGAATCATATATTACAAATTATATATTTGTTGTAAATTTATTAGAAATACAAAAACATCTGCTTAGAATACTAACTTCCATCCTTGATTTTTTTTAATTTCTTTTAATCTTTGTATGTATACTCTGTTGAATTTAAAAACTGTAATCTTAGGGGTTTCCATAAAATAAAAAGTAGGGTAATCCGCTGACTCATAAGAAAAATTAAAAATACACTAAAAATTTTAATTACTTTATTATGCCGTCAGTGAAAAATAAAAATAAGCAATAAAAATTAAAAAACTCAGTTTTTTATTTATTTATCTACTTATTTAATTATTTTAGATTTATATATATTATAAATAGTTTTATTTATAGAAAATAAAGCTTTTCATTGTTTATTAAGTATTTTTTTTTTTTTTTTTTTTGGTTGGTTTTTAAAAAAAAACTCAGGATACAGTAAATACAAAATACAAAGAAAAAAATAAACTAAAAAGTTTTTTTTTTTTTTTTTTATTAGGCATGAATTTTGCAAAAGAAGAAGAACACGTTCTTAGTCTATGGAAGGAATGGGATGCCTTTCATACTTCCTTAAAACTTTCTGAAGGAAAACCAGAGTTTACATTTTATGACGGACCTCCCTTTGCCACAGGAACACCTCATTATGGACATATACTTGCTTCAACAATTAAAGATATTGTTCCAAGATATGCACACATGACAGGCCATCATGTTGAAAGAAGATTTGGTTGGGATACACATGGTCTTCCTGTTGAACATGAAATTGATAAGCGAGAGGGTATTCAGGGTAAACAAGATGTAATGGATATGGGTATTGCTAATTATAATGCTAAATGTAGAGAAATTGTAATGAGATATGCTTCTCAATGGAAAACTACTATTGATCGTCTTGGAAGATGGATTGATTTTGAAAACGATTACAGAACTTTATATCCTACATTTATGGAATCAGTTTGGTGGGTTTTTAAACAGATTTATGAAAAAGATATGGTTTATCGCAGTTATAGAGTAATGCCTTATTCTACAGCTTGTACTACTCCTTTAAGTAATTTTGAAGCACAACAAAATTATAAAGATGTTCATGATCCTGCTGTAGTTATTTCGTTTCCTTTGATGAACGATCCTAAAACTTCTATTTTAGCATGGACAACAACTCCATGGACTTTACCTTCAAATCTTGCTCTTTGTGTTAATCCTAATTTTGAATATATTAAAATTCATGATGAAAAATCTGGAAACAATTACATTATACTTGAATCCCTTTTAACAACTCTTTACAAGAATCCAAAAAAGGAAAAATTTTCAATTCTCGAAAAAATTAAAGGACAAGATATGATTGGCTGGAAATATGAACCTATTTTTCCTTATTTTTATCAGAAATTTAAGGATACTTCATTTAGAGTTATAGGAGGTGATTTTGTTTCTTCAGACTCTGGTACTGGTATAGTTCATCAAGCTCCCGCTTTTGGTGAAATTGATTTTGAATGTTGCCAAAAAGCAGGTATTTTTACCGAAAAATTATTACCACCAAATCCAGTAGATGATGATGGCAAATTTACTTTAGATATTACTGATTATAAAGGTCAATATGTAAAAGATGCCGATCGACAAATTATCAAAGATTTAAAATCAAGAGGAAGGTTACTTGTTGATAGTCAAATTAAACATAGTTATCCATTTTGCTGGAGATCTGATACTCCTTTATTGTATAGATCCGTTCCTGCTTGGTTTATTAGAGTTAAAGAAATTATTCCAGATATACTTTCTTCTTTAGAAAAGACCCATTGGGTACCTAATTCTATTAAAGAGGGTAGATTTTCGAATTGGATTGCAAATGCTCGTGATTGGAATGTTTCTAGAAATAGATATTGGGGTACCCCCATTCCAATTTGGGCTTCAGACGATTTTGAAGAAATAGTTTGTATTGGCTCAATAAAGGAGTTGGAAGAACTTTCTGGTACTACTGGAATCACTGATTTACATAGAGATTCTATAGATAAAATTACAATTCCTTCAAAAAAAGGTAAAGGTGAGCTTCATCGTATTGAAGAAGTTTTTGATTGTTGGTTTGAATCAGGATCTATGCCTTATGCTTCTAAGCATTATCCTTTTGAAGGCAAAGATAAATTTTTAAATTCGTTTCCAGCAGATTTTATTTCCGAAGGTCTTGATCAAACTCGTGGCTGGTTTTATACACTTTCTGTTATTGGTGTCCATTTATTTAAGACTGTACCATTTAAAAATTGTGTTGTTAGTGGAATTGTTCTTGCGTCGGATGGTAAAAAAATGTCTAAGCGATTGAAAAATTATCCAGATCCTATGGAAGTTATCAATAAATTTGGTTCAGATGCTCTTCGATTATATCTTATCAATTCGCCGGTTCTTCGTGCTGATACTCTTAAATTTAAAGAAGAAGGTGTTAAAGAAGTTGTGTCGAAAGTTCTTTTACCATGGTGGAACTCATTCAAGTTTTTTGAGGGACAGGTTGAATTATTGAAAATAACTCATAATCTTGATTTTAAATATGATCCTAATGGGGAGTCACGAAGTAGTAATGTTATGGACAAATGGCTTTTGGCTAACATCCAGTCTCTTCTTGAATTCATTAGTGCTGAAATGAAAGAATATAGATTGTATACTGTTGTTCCTCGTCTTTTAGAACTCATTGATAATTTAACAAATTGGTATATTCGTTTTAATAGAAAGCGTCTTAAGGGCGAGTTTGGAATCAAGGACACAATGAGTGCTCTTAATTCCTTATTTGAAGCTGAATTCACTCTTGTGCGTGCTATGGCTCCTTTTACTCCGTTCCTTTCAGATGGAATTTATCAACGCCTTAAACCATATATTCCTAAGTCACAATTGCCTACGGATGCAAGATCTGTTCATTTCCTTTCTTATCCTGAGCTTCGAAAGGAACTTTTAGATGCGGAAACGGAAAATGCTGTTTCAAGTATGCAAAAAGTGATTGAGCTTGGGCGTATTATTCGAGATAAGCGTACAATTTCACTTAAAACCCCTCTACGTGAGCTCGTAATAATTCATCATGATAAAAAGTTTTTAGATAATATTGAATCGCTTAAGCAATATATTATTGAAGAGTTAAATGTCCGTGATTTAGTTCTTACTTCAGATGAGGAAAAGTATGGTGTTGAATATCGATGTGTAGCTGATTGGCCAGTTCTTGGAAAAAAATTGAAAAAAGATATAGTGAAAGTGAAGAATGCTCTGCCTAAATTAACGTCAGAAGAAGTAAAAGGTTATGTAAAAAATAAAAAAATAACTGTAAATGGTATAACATTGATTGAAGGTGATTTAAATGTTATCCGTGGAGTTAATCCTGAAAACACAAAAGAAGGATTAGAAACAGCTACAAATCAAGATGTAATTATTATCTTGGATACAAATCTTTATGATGATTTGAAAACTGAAGGACTTGCGCGAGAAATTATTAACCGTGTGCAAAGACTTAGAAAGAAGGCTGGATTACAGGCTACTGATGAAATTAAAATGGAATATAATATTATTAATGATCCTATTGGACTTAGTAAAGTATTTGAAGATCATAAAGATTTGATTCAAAAAATTTTACAAAGACCTGTTGAAAAACAAAGTGGTGACTCAGCTGAGAATAATGATAAATTGATTGCAGAAGAGGATCAACAGATACAATCTGCTACATTTTCTTTAAAGCTATTAAAACTATAAGTGATTTATTATTTGTATTTTTTTAGTTTTTGAAAAATTAACATAGATATTTACATAAATAAGAAAATTTGTATAAATAAGTAAAAATGAGTAATAAAACCAAGTATATATGTTTTGTCTGATCTTATGTGTTTTTTTTTTAAAAAAAAAAAAAAAAAAATTATAAAATTTTTGTTTTAAAGTATAAATATATTAAGAAAGTTTACAAGATAAAAACTACAAAATATATGTACAAATGGAACCCCCAAATTTAAACAATGATTTTTCAGTGCAAATAAACAAATAATATAAAGAGATTGGTGAAGGTTAAACACGTAATTATAAATGCCTTGAAACAAATATTATAGTTCAAATTACCACTTTTTGCCAGTTTTTGTTTGAACACATTTTTTAAAGGCCGCAAATTGATCTTTACAAACCTGTGGTGATATAGATTTATAGTGTTTTAAAACACATCTTCCATAGATAATTGCCTGTAGATAAGTTAGTAGACAATATCTATAGATGTAAGTATTTAATTATCTTATATATTTATTTTTACACATTTAATGTGCTCTAATTTACCTCTGGTGAGCATTCAACAGCTGCTTTAGCAAGTTTTTCAATACCACCCCTTCCAGACCCTTTCCCTGATCCAATATCGCCTAATGCCATAAAAAAAAAATAAAAAATAAAAAATAAAAAATTAAAAATAGACAAAAATTAATTTATTATATATTTCACTTCCAAATTTAATTTTATACTTTATTTTTATTTTTCTCTTTTTTTGGATTGAAATAATCCTTTTGAAGACGTTTAATTCGTTTTTTATATTATGTTCGTTTTTAGTAGTATCTAGCTTTTATCTTTTTAAAATTGAAATTTCAGGGTAAAATAATTTATTATTTAATGTGATTTTATCAATTAGTCCACAAAGTTGACTTAGCAACAAGTTTAAAGAGCTTTGTTTATTAACCTGCGTATTTGACTAAACAAGTATTTATTTATTTAATGTTCTAAGATCTGGTCTTTTTATCTTTCACTATATGACTAAAATTCAGGTATTTTTAAAGTGAAGAATTGTTTTTTTTTTTTTTTTTTTATTGAACTTTTTTCAGAAAACTATTATTAAAATTTCGTTGGCTTTGTTGTACTTTAAGTTTTTTATTATCTTTAATTGTATGTACATTCCATTATTTACTATCTGCAAAAAGTTTATTATAAGATGAACTGATAAATTATAATATATATATATATATATATATTAATAAGATTTTATGCATTATTAAATACTAGATAGTTGTTTACTGCTACAAAAATATTATATGAATAGTTGCCAAAATTTTAAATTTTCTAAATACAGAATTTGAGGTTTCATATTTGTTTGAGAGTATGGTTATGTAATATATATATTAAAAAAAAAAAATGAAAATGAAAATGAATATATGAAAACAAAAACCTAGTTCTATAAACATAAAGCGTAAATGGTGTATAATTAATAAATTAGTATTAAATAGTCAAATAATCATTCCAATGAGTATCATGCAATACTAACTGCATACTCTTTTTAACTTTACAAAAAAAGTTTTCCAATAAGAGAGTATAGTTAAATCTATTTAAATTTAATAAAATAATAAATAAAAATAATTTTATTACAATTAAAAAATATAAGATCCTAGTATATTTAGCAATTTATAAAATATTTATTGTAGATGAATTTCTGAATTCCTGTATTTCTATGTAGTAACTAACTATAATAACTAAAACAATAAAAATGTTTCTATAGTAATTTACTTATTTTACTTATATATTTGTCATATTAAATAATTTATATTTTTGATTATTAATACTGTTTATGGTAAAAAAATAATAAAAACTTAGAAAACATATAATACATATATACATATATACAAATTAATATATATATATATATATATATATATATTCATATATGTATTTATTTTTATGTTTTAATATATAAATGTATGTATTTTATTGAGTGAATTATCATTTAATATTTAGTAGCACGAGAGTTGTAAATTAATGATTCATTTCTAGGGTTGAAAGATATTAAAAATATTATTTGCAATTTGTTTTGATTAGTATATTTAGTGATATTCTTTTAATCAAAAAAAATTAATAGTATAATTTTTTTTTTTTATCAGTAGCTTTTATTTTTTTTTTTTTTTTTTTTTTTTTTTTTAAATATTAGAAATGCAATGAAAAACATGACAATGACTTTTATATCTTGGAAAAGCTTACTTTTATTTAATCTTTACTTTTTTCTAGTATTTATTAATGGTGTTAATTCTGATAATAATCTAGAGCAACGAAAACAAGAAGTTATAGGAGAATTTATACATAAACATACTAATAATTGGGCAGTTTTAGTATGTACATCAAGATTTTGGTTTAACTATCGTCATTTGGCAAATGTTTTAAGTATATATAGAACAGTAAAACGTTTAGGTATACCAGATTCACAAATAATTTTAATGCTTGCTGATGATGTAGCTTGTAATGCAAGAAATACATTTCCTGGAACAGTTTATAATAATGCTGATAGAGCCTTAGATTTATATGGTGATAACATAGAAGTAGATTATAGGGGTTATGAAGTAACAGTGGAAAATTTTATAAGATTGCTAACTGATAGAGTAGACTCAGACACACCTAGATCAAAACGTTTATTAACAGATGATAGATCTAATATACTAATTTATATGACTGGACATGGTGGGAATGAATTTTTAAAATTTCAAGATGCTGAGGAAATTAGTGCTTACGATATTGCAGATGCTTTTGAAGAAATGTGGGAAAAAAGAAGATATAATGAAATTATGTTTATGATTGATACTTGTCAAGCAAATACAATGTATACAAAATTTTACAGTCCTAATATACTCGCAGTTGGCTCTTCAGCTTTGGATGAATCTTCTTATTCTCATCATGCTGATGCTGATGTTGGCGTGGCTGTTATAGATAGATTCACTTATTATAATTTAGAATTTTTAGAAAAAGTTGAAAGAACTTCTAATTCAACTATTAAAGATCTTTTTGATTCTTATGATCCAGAAAGAATTAATTCTCATCCTGGAATACGAACAGATTTATTTGAAAGAAATTTGTCAGATGTTCTAATTACTGACTTTTTTGGAAATGTTCAACAAGTCGAAATAGAAAATTCGAAAGACAATTTATTAGAGCTTTTGAAACAATAATTTATTACTATTTTCTTTTTTTTTTTGTTTTTGTTTTGTTTTTTTTTTTTTTTTTTTTTTTTTTTTTTTTTTTTTTTTTTTTTTTTTTTTTTTTTTTTTTTTTTTTTTTTTTTTTTTTTTTTTTTTTTTTTCTCATTTATTATTCAAGGATTTACATAACCATTTTCCACAATTTTTTTTATTTCTAAATGACATAATTATTAAAAAATTTTTTATATAAAACCAAACCAGACTTTAAAATCTGAAATATTTTAACTTAGATTATAAAACAAAGTAGATTACAAAATATTTATTATTTTACTTTTTATGAATATAGTTAAAAAAAAAATATGTACACCTGTGAATGTTTTATTCATGAGCAATTTTTCCGTAAACTCTGAATCGTTTTACACCTCCATCTGGAATCAAAGTAAGTTTTACATGTGTATAAGCAACATCTATTTTATTCAAATGAGAATCTGCTTTATATATGTGCTCTTTATCAGGTCCTGTACCTGTAGGAGAAAGAACCTCGTTCCATTCTGTAGTGGCTGAAGGAATTACTTCATCTTTGTTAGATGAACTATATGCTTCCACTTTAATCTTTTGAGGGAAATTTCCTCTATAATGAGCGGTATCTACAATGATTTCAGTGATTTTAGTTTTTGCACCAAGTTTGACAATAACCCAATCAACATGTCCTGGCTGTCTTGAACGTTTTGTTTCCCAACCGTCAGACATATCAACACCACGCCCAGGTAAAAGAAGATTATCTTTAGTACCAAAATGTTGATCAGAACAAGCAACCGCAATACCACCATTTGCAACTGCGGCAGTATCAATAATAGCATTTTTATCATTTGGAAGTACAACAACAGGAGTTCCAAAAACTTTAAAGCGTGCAATGCCTCCATCGGGGAACATATTAAGACGGAAATGGGAATAAGCTTTTTTAGTCTCTTCTGGTCGTATAAAAAAATGGCGTTGTGAAGGTCCACATGGAGTTTTTTCTATCACGGTTTCCCATTGTGCATTCTCTGGTGGTTCACCAGAAACATCTGGAACAAAAGTAGCTTCGACTGAGATATCTGGTGCATGATTTCCATTAAAAAAGGCAGTGTCAACCTCAACACCTCTAATACGAGCTGAAGCTACACCAGCTTTAATAATAACCCAATCCATTTCAGCGGTATTATGTCTTCGTGTTTCCCATCTGTTGGTAGTTAGATAGTTAGAATAGAAAGATAGGTGATTTAAAAATTATTGCAAATACAAATTATCACAAGTATAGTAATAGAGTAAATGAGATATATAAATTAAAAAAAAAAAAAAAATAATAATAATAAATAATAAATAAATAAAAACTACACACCCATCATAGACAGCACCAGTGTATGTGAATTGACCTTTGCAAGATTCTGGTGGAGTAGATTTTATCAAGTTATCTGCTTTGGCAAAAAACTCATCACTATATGTAATTACTTTTCCACCCAATTTTGCACCGATAACATCTAATTAAAAGAAGAGACAAAAAAAAAAAAAAAAGTCAGCTTTAAATAAATATTCATAATAATTAAGAAATTATTTTCTTCTATATTCTACTAATTACTATAATTATAAAACGTACCTGTATAGCATGAAAAAAGTTCTTTTTCTGCTTCTTCAGTAGAAATGCGTTTTACTTCAGCCATGATAGTAAAAATTTAATTATTTCGAGTAAAGTTAGAAATTAAAAATTAATTATCTCAGTTTGAATAGTAACTCTTCGTTTGTAAATTTGTATGTATGTAATTGTTTATTTTTTTTTTTTTTATTCTTTTATTTATATTGTGCAATTCAATCTCTTATTTAGTAATATTAAATAATTTATTAATACCCGATATCCGTATTTATCCGATATCCGATATCTTGATAAGTTTTATTATATAAGCGCTCAGTTTAATACCCTGCTTTTATATTTTTAATAGATATAAAAACAATTTCGGTAAATTCCGAAACTTAAATTTAACATTATATTTAATCCACTTAAAATCAGTAATAACAATACTATAGGAATATGAAAAAATAGAATGTTGGAGAATACTAATTTAAAAAGGTGTTTAAAAGCATAGATGTTGTTTAATTTTGGAAGAAATTAAGATCATATCATTATTATTGTTATTATATGTAGCTAATTTAGAAGAATTAGTTGAACTAGAAAATTGTGCAAGTGTATAGAAATATACAAAAACAAACAGCATATTATTATTATCTTGTGATAAATGCAGTATTATATAATATATGATATTGTATTTCCTTTATATGATCATTTGTAAAGACACATTATAGAAAAATGGATAAACATCGATAAACTATTATAAGAAATAGTGGGAAAAAAGCATATGTGTTGAATTGTAAAGAAAGATTATATGCAATTATTTGTATTTTTTATATTAATAATTATGCATGCTATATTAGATTTAATATTTTTATGAAAAGAATGGCATATAAAATTCATATATGAAATGAATGGTAGGTAAAAAAAATAAATCTAGTTAAATGCTAAAATGACGCAACAATCTAATATTCAACTATATAGAAAAAGGTTTTGTACGAAAATTATGTGCAAACCCATGCAGTACATTTTTTTTGCGCATAAATGAACACACTTAGTGTATATATCATTATATGGCATTATATGGCATTATATGGCATTATATATATAGCATATATATATAGCATATATATATAGCATTATATTCCATTACATAGCATGATATACCATTATATATATAGCATTATATACCATTACATAGCATTACATATATGGCATTATATGGCATATATCATATAAACACTACAACAAATTTTATTTGTTTACTTTATTTCCTTATTTTAATTTACAATTCCACATTGTTCTTTTTTTCCTTTAATACCTCATTTGTTGCTTTGTTTTTTTTTTTTTTTATAAATTTTGTGTGGCTTTCTTTTTCTTCTCTTTTTTTTTTTTTTTTTTCCTTTTTTTTTACATAGTGTTTATTTGCTTTTGCTTTTGCTTTTGCTTCTGATTTGTCTTTTTTTTTTTCCTCCGCTTTGATTGCTATATTTCATTATCATAAAAATGTCGCTTAGTCCGTCTCTTAATATGGCTTTGGTCAGCTTATACGCTATAACTTGTAGAAGAATAGCAATGCAAAGGGCTGCTAAAAAGGCAAAAGGTGAAGAAAAACCATTTGAAGAAAATAAAAATAAAAAATGGTATGAATCCTTTTGCTCATGTATTGATGAAGAATGCGAAAAAAACGAAGACGATAAAAATATTAATATTAATATTAATAATAATGAAAATGATGATGACAAAAACAATGATATCAATAATAAGGATGATATTGAAAGTGAAAATCAAAATTCAAAAGATACCCTTATTGATAATACCCCTGTTGATACTATCCCAGATAAAATTCCTAAAACTGAAAATAATTTGGCTTTAGTTCAATCTTTTTCCAATGGTATTAAACCTTTAGAAAGATTTAAAATTTTAGTGGATAGAAATGTGCAAAACGGTAGAACATTTGCCCGTGTTCTTTCAGATAATGGCTCTTTAATGTTAGATGTTTTCCCTAAATCAAGATTTTCAAGAGACTGGATTGTAAAAGTCCCTTCGAATGATGTTCAAATTTCAACGCTTCATTTGGGTTTAAGAACTTTTATTGATAATTTAACTGCAAAAAATTCGAAATCCTCTTCCAGATTTAACGTTTCTTGGAATGGTATTTTTTCATTGCCAGATTCAGGTAAAGTTGTGTGGGAAAATTCAACCGGTTTTCTTGAAAAATATACTATAACCACTCAGCAAGATGGAAAAAAAATTGTTGCTTTAGATAGATTAGCACAATGTGTACGCAGTGCTGATTATTCCGCTTTGAATGCTAATCATTCTGCTTCCGCTTTGGTATTTGATGTGTTTATAGACCCAGTTAAGACTCAAGATTTTAATACCGTTTTATTGACTGCGTTAGCAAAAATATATTGGGTATGGCGTTTTGATAATGGGCCTTTTGTAGAAGGTTTAAGCTCAAGATTTATTGTTTCTTCAGTCGAAGTACAACAAGTTCCTAAATTGATTACTAATGATCAGGTAGGATCTTCAATTTTACCTCCAAACGAATCTTCCACTACATTAGTTGATAAAAGTGCCACTCAACCTTCTAACTCAAATAATAACGATATTAAATCTGATTTATCTTCCGACAATAATACTTCCCAACAGAAGCAGCCTAGTATTTCATTTTTTGATAAATTTGTTAGAATCAAATCTAGAAGAAAGAAACATCTTCAATCTGCTCCAGTTATTTCCGCTGCTTCATACATCCCTGTTTCCCAAGTACCAAAACCAGTTAGCTCTGAAAATTCTTCAAATTCTTTAGAGCTTATCGGCTCTGCTCAAAAAAGTGATTCTGTTCATGTTTCGCCTGTAGAACATAAGCATAGATCTATCAAATCTTTGTCTAGCATTATGAATCCGTTTAAAACGAACACTGGTGATGGAAGTAATACAGATAAGCCAGTTAGCGAATTTACGATTAAAATGAATGCTGCAATTAGCAAACTAGAAGACTCTATGAAAACCACTAAGACCTTACTTTCTGAGTTTACTGGACAAGCTGAGGCACATATCAAATCTGCTTCTACTACAGTTTCAGAAGTATTTTCTGACAATATTGGAAATCCAGCTAATACTTTGAATTTGATAAAATTTGATTCTAAAATATCTTCGCATGCTGAAAAATCAAATGAATCTTCAAAAGAAAAAAATAGCGAAAAACCTGATGTTGAGCTTAAAGAAAAATTTAGTGATGCAGAAGAGCATTCTATTGAGAAGAGTGAAGAAACGTCGAATCAAAAATTCAATTTTAGAAATTTAACTTTTCCCCAAAGAAGCACACATGTTCATCCTCCTCAAATTGAAAATTCTTCCATTCACAGTTCCATCAAATTAGGAGTAAAAGAAGGCACAGTACAGAATTTAACACAATTATTTCAATATGGGTCTAATTTAGATGAAAATAAAGATATCCTTGATACCAAAGTTGATTCTATCAGCGATGAAGAAAATAAATAATTACTCTCTTCATTTATATTTCATTTTATTACATGAAAGAAATTATATTAAAACGTTAATTATGTTTTAAACCATTTGATTGGGTTTCTTTCTATTTTATTAATCTTTTTAACTTTATATTTTTTTTTAAGAAATACCACAGTACTATCGTTTACTTTACCTAAGTATAATATTTTTATTATTTTTCATATTTATTAATTTAAGCAATTATCTGCGTTCTATGTATTAATTTATTTCATGCATAGATATTTATTTTATTGATACCTATAATTTATGTATACAGTTTAATATATTAATAATTTTCATTCTAAAAATAATTAAATATATAAATATATAAAATATAAAATATAATAAATATTAAACATTAAATATGAAATAATTTCAAGTTAAAAATAAAAATAAAAAAAGTAGCAACTAAAACATTAATAAAATAGAGTTGTTGATGAAACTTGATAAAAAACCTTTTCAAAACAATAGTATAAATAACACCATTATCAAGTTTAGAATGGGATGTAAATAGTTTAAATGGTACTAAACAGGGTAACTTTCACGTTTACTTTCTAGAGAAAGAGTATTTTCATTTCTTCTTTGGAGAATAAGATACAAATCTGATTTTCAAAAAGTATGTATTTAAATTATAATTTTTTAAATAAAAACTGCTAATTAAACTTTCATTTAAATATTTGTATTTGTATTTTTTTTTTTTTTTTTTTTTTTTAAGTCTTATTTGTTAGACTAAATGGCTGAGGAATTTTATATTCCTAGAATTATTCCTGTTTCTTTTTCAGGTTCGATTGAATGGTCAGATAATGGACAATTAGCGTTATGTAATGGGGGAAAGATACTCATTTTGGTATGAATTTAATTTTTCGTTGATTGGTGTATTAATGTTTGACTAACTGGATGAAGTAGACTCCTAAAATCTATCCTTTGTGTACTTTGAATGAAGAATTTGGGCTGAAAAATAAAAGAAAAGCATATTATGAAACTTCTACCGAACAATTAGAAAATAATGAGAAATTAGCTTTGTGGAAGAAGAACTATGCTGAAGGTATTTATATATATATTTATGTTGAATTTTTTTAGTGATAATTGTATTTTATTATTGTTGAGACTAACAGATTTAAATTGGTTTTATATATGTGTGTTTACCGGAACATATATATATATAATTATTTATAAATATTTTTACGTATATGCATTTATAGATGGATTTGAGACTCATTATATGTTGGCAAATTTAGTCGAATATGATACATTTACAAAAGCTTTTTGGTCTCCAAAATGCGATGATACTTACGAGTGAGTTTAATTTTAGCTTTGATTAAAATAATATTATATAATAATTAATTATACTCAAAATCTAATTTCTATTTTTGTAAATAGTTGTTACTTGGCTGGAATAACTGATCGCAATCAAGTTTGTGTTTATACTTCTATTGGGAATTCAGCTCTTTTTGAGTGGAAAATGGTATTTTATATTTAATAATTGTATTTAAATTATTTTTCTTGTTAAAAATAAACTAAATTATATTATATTTAATGTTAACTTATATTTTTTTTATTTTTTTTTTTGAAAAAAAAAAAAGCTATTTACAACTACAACAGAAATTATAAAATTATTAAATATTTCTATTGAAAATGAGATTAAAGACATACGATTATTAAGATCTTTAAGTATTTTTTCTATGGCATGGGCTCCTCGAATCAAATTTTCAAAAAATAATAATATATTTATAAGTCTATTTCCGAAGCAGTTGCTTGCAACTGCTTCAGGAAATGGTGAAATAATATTTTGGTCTATTTATAATGGGAATTATACCAATGAAAGTACAGTTTCTATAATAGATCCATGTAATTGTGATTTAATACTTGATATAAAATGGTCAAATTGGATTGAAATAACCCCTTTTTCGCTTTTTTCCAAAATTGCTTGTGTGACTTCGTCAGGTAAAATATTTATATTGAATATAGAGTACAGTTTAGAAAACTTGACTTTCAATCAGTTTCATTCATATGAAATTTGTTCAGATTATGACTACATACCCAGTTCCTGCATTTCTTGGTATAATTACCAAGTTTCTATAAATAATGTATATCATTCTGTGTTATTAGTAGCTCGGTCTCATGTATTAACTATGCATATTTTTAACGATGAAAATTTACGGCAGAATAAATTTGAAACATATTATTTACAACATGATATTTCAGAATCTGTTTCCGGCTTAGAGATTTCTAAAGTAGCTGAAGAAGAATTCGAAGTATCTTTAGTTTCTTCACTAGGAAATTGTTTGACAGCTACTTGGACGACTAAGTTTGGCTTTAGTATAAAAAAGAAAACAAATGATAAACAAATTTCCAAGTCTTTTTCAGTTGAATTGTCAATTGTTAAACGAAGAAACAGATGGCTAGTAAATCATATTTCTGAATGTGATAATGCACAAATGGATATATTTGGCACATCTGAAATGAATGTATTTAGTGATCAGATAATTAAAGATAAAGTCATCTCTATTGCTTATTCAATTTTTCCTGACAAAACCATCAGATATCCTATTGCTTCAAAGTCTTGGCTACGTATTTATAATTACTTTACTAAAATAGATTCCGTAAGTCCCATCGTACTTTTATTTAATAAAAATTCTGATGAACTTAAAACAAAAGGTGCGAAAATGTCTGTACCAATTTACAATTTGGTTTTCCCATTAGTGGGAAAATCACCTTTATGTTTTATGTTTTGGCTAAGCCACGTTTTTGAAAATGGAAAATTCAGTAAATCGGCATTGAAAACTATTCTAAATAATATAATAAATTCTTGTCGTGATTGCGCAGAAATTGGAAAAAATAAAATATCATTATCTAATAAAAAGCATATGAATCTCAATTCTATTGAAAATTGTAAAGATTATTTAATATATGAGTTGATAAAAGCTGCTGATTCGATCGCTCGTATATATTATTTTGACTTGAGTTTTTTTGCTCTTCCCATTAATGACAATAAAGATGAGACTTTGGAAACTCATTTTTTACCAATACAGCTAGAAATTTTAAGTAAATTATCAGGAACTATTTTATATATGGTTTATTGTACTTTAAAAAATGAGCCTGATTTATTATTAGATTTTTCGGATACCTATTCACAGCATTTGCTTTTTAACTATTTACATTTATATATTTCTTTACCATATTTTCAGAGTACTACCTATAATGATTCATCTTTGCCTCTTTCAATACCGAAACTTTCTTCTGAGGAATTAGATGTTATTAGATCAATTGTTAAATTTATGGTTAATATACTTAATTATGACTTATCAGACTTAAAAAATTTGCTTGAAGCGAGGTTAAGTTCTAATGATTCTGATTTAGTGGATTTAGTTTCTGCTTCTGGCAATTCATTTCAATGTGGTGGCTTATGTAATCCTTTAACAGGACTTAAATATGAATATTTTTCGTTAAACGACGATGGTGAACCTAACGGCAAGACTCTTTTTGAAGCTTCTACGAAAGATGGATTTTTATGGAGAAGGTGTGCACTAACTTTGCTTCCTATTTCAGATATTGCTCAAAGACAAACCTCATTTGAACCGTTGAGTAATTTATGTGTTTACATTGATAAGGATTCTTTGGGTGATATTTCAAACGAAAAAACAGATTTTTTTAATTTAATTTACACTACTTTATCTACAATGTGTATTTATACTGGATTCCCCATTGTTATTAAAAGTAAAGTCTTTTAATATATATGTCTCACTTTTTTTTTTATTGATTTGATACTCAGCTCAGTTTTAATTAGCTGAATAAATGTATTGTTTAGTAGGTTTTTTTTATACCAGTTGTAATTGTACTTTTAAAGCCATTATTATTTATTGAAATAATTATAAAAGTAATAAAAAAAAAAAAAAAAAAAAAAAAAAAAAAAAAAAAAAAAAAAAAAAAAAAAAAAAAAAAAAAAAAAAAAAAAAAAAAAAAAAAAAAAAAAAAAAAA
>JAJLXO010000250.1:29139-44983 GCA_030571375.1 Botryozyma mucatilis | reverse complement strand
TTTTTTTTTTTTTTTTTTTTTTTTTTTTTTTTTTTTTTTTTTTTTTTTTTTTTTTTTTTTTTTTTTTTTTTTTTTTTTTTTTTTTTTTTTTTTTTTTTTTTTTTTTTTTTTTTTTTTTTTTTTTTTTTTTTTTTTTTTTTTTCGTTTAGCGTTTCTTTTCATTATATTCTTTTTTATATACTATGTTACTTGTTAAAATTCTATACAACTATAATTATTTATATTTAATAAACTTACATATATTTGTATATACTTTAAATTGTCTCGTAAAAATTTTAAAAATATGTAGCCTTAACCCATACACATAAAAACAAAACCATTCATGAATCAATTGTATTATAATTAGCATTAGCGGTTGAACCATTACCACCAGAAGTTCCGAGTTGTGAATTTGGAATATTCCTTGATGATTCTGTCCTTGATAAAGAACTATTTAATTTTCTTTCTCTCATTATGGCAGCTGTAAAAAAAGAGCATAAGGCTAAAGCCAATGCAGTTAAAAACGCTGCCCTAGATGCCATCAAACAGGCTTTAATAACTGGAATTTTATATTCCTCTGGAAGAGATGGTATAACATCAAGTGAATCTTGTACTTCCCTTATTATTTTATCAGCATCAGGACCTGAAATATGTTTAACCAACTCCATATGTTGTACATTATTAAAAATAGTTGCAGTTAATGTAACTCCAATGGAAGATCCTGTTCCACGGAAAGCATATTGAATTGAAGTAGTAATTGCTTGATATTCTATTGGAACTGCAGAAATAAGCGCAATTAATGTTGTTGTTAATACTGCAGCATATCCAAAACCTGGTAAAGTAAGAACTCCGTATTGTTCAAATAGAGAAGGTTTATCAGAAATTATAATAAGAGGAATACAACCAATTATATAAATAAGAATTGAAACTAAAGTAAAAGCATAATATTTTCCATATGATTTCATATAAAACCCAGCTGCAAGAGATCCTATAGAAGCACCTATGAAATTAGATACAAGTCTGTTTCCTGCCCCTTTAGGAGAAATTTGTAGAACGGAAACAAAATATATTGGACTATAAAAGAGTAATGAGTACACGGACATGGTAATGAACCAATTTGTAAGAGCTGCTCCGGTGACAGTAACATTTTTAAATAAAAACATTGGTAAAATAGGTTCTTTTGCAACAAAAGACTCTACATAAATAAAGGAAAGAAGAACAATAACAGAAAGAATGAAAAAAAGAACTATTGTTGGAGAGTACCATGGATATATAGTGCCACCTGAAGCTAATCCAACTAAAAATAATACTAAAGAAGTTACTAAAAAAAAAGCACCCAAGAAATCTATTCTAGACAGCTTAGTTTTAATATCAGAAGAAATTTGACTTTGAGTTGGTGGTAAATGAAGCAAAAAGTATAATACTAAAGTTGAAAGTAGAACAAACGGAACTTGAATCAAAAAAGTATTTCTCCAACCAATATATTGTGCAAGAGCACCACCTAATGCGCCACCTAATGCAGCACCAGCTCCAAACAATATATTAGCAATACCTTGATAAACACCACGCATTCGAATAGGTACTAAATCGGATATAGCTATAGTTGAAATTGCATTTAAACCACCACCACCAATTCCAGTAAATGCGCGAGCGGCAACTAAAAACCATATACTATTTGATAAACCACAAAAAACCATACCTATAGCAAAAATCACATTACAGACTAGTAATCCACTACGTCTACCGAAAATATCAGTTAATTTCCCATACAATGGTTGGAAAGCGGCACAAGAAATTAAATAAGCAGTTCCAACCCAAGATACAGCACCAAAATCATTAAATTCTGAAGCGATATATCCTGAAAGAGTAGCAACTATAGTACCATCAAAGGCTGCTAAAAATGCACATAAAAACATTGAAGAAATAATTATATTAGTTTCTGTTGAAACGATCATTTCTTCATTATCTGAATCTTCCGATCGTGTTTGGTTAGAATTTATGAGAGCTAAATTTGCTTCTTCATCTTCGACAGAACCTAATTGATCTAAATTTTCTGTACCAGATTCTGGGAATGGGATCACCGTGATACTACCTCTGTTTAATACTACGGCATTACTTGCAGATTTTATTGAGGAGAAACTTTCTGTTCTTGGTTTTGCATTTATCTTTGTGTTAGAAGTTGAGTTTATAATAGGATTTGGATTTTTATTAGTATTTGAATTTGTATTAGTATTTGAATTTGTATTAGTATTTGAATTTAAATTGTTTGTATTGGGCTTGTTCAAGTTTGAATTACTTGTATTGGAATTATTTATAGTAGGATTCTCATTTCCAAGTAATTTCGTAGTTTCTCCCACCGCATCTGTTGTCTTTTGCTTTTTTGACCGGCGGTTTTTGTGCTTTTTAGAGGGCATTTGCCTGATTGGTAAAGTTTTCAGCAAACAAGTGCGTTAATAAATGTGTTGATAAATAAATAAATAAATAAATATATATATATATATATATACAGATAAATTTCTATAAATTTTTATAAATTAATGTGTTGATAAATGTGTTATCATATGTATGTATAAATAAATATATAATATTTTTACTATTAGTTATATCTTACTATGTGATTTAAAAAATGATGTTATCTATGATTTGGAAATTGCAACAGCCGTTAGATTGGTTGATAAATAAACGAGTTTTTATTATTAATTGATATTTACCCGTAATATGTATGTGAAATATAATGAATATTTTAATTTATTCATCTATATAATATGTTTTACTTTTATTTTATATATTTTGTTTGTTATTTGCATATTTACTACAGACTTATGTTTCTTAGATAGATAATTTAGTTTTTATAAAATCTTTAAAATTCTGATTGGCTTTATTAATTACTATATTTAATCTTTAATATTAATCTTTAATATTTTAATCTTTTGTAAATTAAATTATTAAGCAACAAAAAAATATATTATATAAATACGTAGTTAATTATTTAAAATGTATTGCATGTAATTCCCAATTATATATTATATTATATTATTATATTTATTTTGTATTTATTCCCTACGTCAAATTGAATATTTTTGTTTTTCTATATTTTAGTTAGCATTTATTTTTTTTTAGACGAATTTTAGTTTTCCCCTATGATATTTCACCGTTTTCGTTTTTTTTTTGTTTTTTTATGTAGTATAATAGCATTTATTATTTATCATTTATTTACTATTAGTATTTTATATTATATTGTATTGCTAGTTAATTATTATTTTGTAAAATATAATTTGGAAACTATATATGTCTTTATAACTACTGTACATTTTCTTATAGTATAATATTTTCAGTATACCATAGTATATAACATGTTAATTGTTCTTGATTTTATTAAGTCTTTTTAATATAATAAAAATAAATTATTTTCATGTCAATTAAACAATTATAAAAATTTTTTTTTTTTTTTTTTTTATATTTATTCTTAAAATTTATTTCTCATATATACTCATAATAAAGAAGAAAATCAGCAAAACATGTCAGTAATTAATATACTTGTAAAAAAAAACTATAATTTACTTCCCTCTGAAACATAAGAGGCTCCAGTTCTTAATTGAGTAACAGCCTCAGATATCATATCATCAATAATTTGTTTAGCTGGTAAAATGTTATGAATTTGAGAGGCAACCTCTCCCATTAAATAAGGTGTAGCTTCTTCTTCTAAATCTTCATTCCATTTGTTTTGCTTTTCAAGCTCCTCCTGATCATGTTCAAATGGAAGTATACCTTTAGAAGTCAATTCCTTTATTTCTTTTGTTCTATTTTCTTGCCAGTTTACAATATAAGGAGATTTAGATACTCTAAGAGGTCTTCCTGTAAAAATTACTGTACGAATCGTACCGTCATAAGTAGTGTCAAGAACTTTTTGCTTATGTAATTTATTCGCACCAGCTTCTTCAGCAGCCACAAATCTTGTACCTACCCAAACTGCTTGAGCACCAAACATTAAAGCAGCAGCAAGAGATTTTCCACAATATATACCGCCAGCGGCTATTACAGGAACCTGTTTACCAGTTAATGGCGATTTTCTACCTTTAATCAAATCTACTGTTGCAGGAATAAGAATAGAAGTTGGTGTAGATCCAGTATGTCCTCCACCTTCACCACCTTGCATACAAACAATATCAACTCCCAAATCAATTGCTTTTAAAGCATGTTTAGGAGCTCCACACATATTCATTACTAGAATATTTGCTTTATGGAGTTTATCAATAGTTTGTTTAGTAGGTAAACCTACTGCTGAAACAAAAAGTTTGGCTCCTGATTCAATAATAACATCAATTAATTGATCAAGTTGACCTTTAGTATAATCATAATTTGTTTTTCTAGCACCTTCTCCAACTTTGGGAAGTAATAAATCTACACCAAATGGTGCATTTTTATTCTTTAAATTATCTTTAAGTTCACTAATTATTTCTTTCAACATCTCTGGAGAGTACCCTATACCACCGATTACTCCTAACCCTCCAGCGTTTGTGACCGCCGCTGCTAATTTTGGTCCTGCGGCTACATTCATTCCTGCTAAAAGGATAGGATGTTTAATTCCAAACAATTTTGTTATTTCTGTATTAATTTGTGCCATATTTTTAAATGTGTCAAGTAGAAAAATAAATAAATAATATTAAGTAAATGAATAAATAATATTAAATATTAAATATTAATCAAATAATATATAATAATAAAATAATAAATAAAACCAGATCTATTGTATTTATATTTAAATATTCCCTTCTATATAAATTTTAACCGAGGTTATATAGATTAAATGCTTAAAATCATCATCTGTGGCTTTTATTTTATTATATTTTTACACATAAGCGGGGATTTTAATATGTTTATTAAATAATTTGATTGCTCCTCTATTTGTCTTTTTTTGTAAATATATTATTTCGGCATATTTCATTATCTATATTACTAATGGAAGATTAAATTAAAGCTGGGGTAAATAATGCGGGGAAACTGATATTCTTAGCTTTTTTATCTCTATCCAGATAAATTTCACTGATTTACGTGTTGCCATAGAAATGGGTTTATATTATAATATATTTTATTTTAGAACTTTTTTGTGTATTTTTATGATTTTTGATATATACTATTACTTTAATCAACTTCCTCAAAAAGGGTATTCTTGTAAACAATTAGAAAATTGTTTAATAAATTACAATTCAAAATATTATTTAAAACCTTTTTTGTGTTTCTGATTAATTTAAAAAGTTTACAATTTGATTTTTTTTTTTTTTTTTTGTTTTTATTTTTACTTTTATGTTTATAATATTTAAAAAATTAAAATATATTGCATAACAATCCTTGTGAATAATAAACTTCCTTTTTTTTATGTTAGTTTTTCTACATATATATCTTTTCCATACACTTTAAATTTTTTTTTTTTTTTTTTAAAACGCAAAAATAAAGGATCTTTATCAAACCTGATAAAATATTTTAAACGTAATAAGATGTAAATGTTGCATTTCTTGACCGGTTTAACTTATTTAAATCCATAGTAAGGGTTATCAATATAAACCCTAAATGTTACTATCATTACATATAGTAGATAATAGTAAAATAGACAACACTATAAAAATACAATCTTAAAACTAAGGTTATCTTATTATTATATTATTTTTATTTTTATTTTTTATTTTTTTTTTTATTGAGGTATTATCAGATATCAAAGTTGTGTATATTTGAAACTCATTTTTTAATTTTTTTTTAAAACTAAACTCAAGATTTTTTTCCAAATACCTTAAAATATCTAAGAAATTTTTTTTTTTTTTTTTTTCTTTGCGTATTTTATAAATAAAATTACATAAGTAATACCCGTATATAAGTGTACAGTTTTAAATAATAAACTAAAAAAAAGTAAAGTATGCGATATTTCTATTTTTTAACGAAAAAAAAATGCTTTTCTTCCATGTATATTTCATATATAAAAATGTCTTTAGGTTAATTTTAATCGTAGTCGTTAATTACCATACATGATATAGAATTAACATATCTAGATACATGGACTATAATTTTGAATGCCAAAATGTTTAATAACTTAAGATTTCTTGTGTGCATGTACAAGTGAATAGAATGCAGATGTTTCATCTTTTAATAGAACATCTGGTTTATCAAACTCTAAAACCCTGCCATCTCCCAATACAACAATACGATCAGAATCAATAATCGTATTTAATCGATGTGCAATAGTTAAAATAGTTCGGTCCTTGAATTGAGTCCGAATAGTTTCTTGAACTATCTTATCAGTTTCCACATCAACTGAAGAAGTAGCCTCATCCAAAATTAAAATTTTAGAGGGATTCAATAATGCCCTAGCCAATGACAAAAGCTGTCTTTGTCCTGCGGATAAATTAGAACCTCCTTCTGCAATTTTTGAATCCAAATCTTCAGGCATATCTCTCACGTGCTGATCTAAATGTGATAATTTTAGTACCTTCCATAATTCTTCATCGCTATGAGATTCTGTAGGATCTAAATTGTATCTAACGGTACCTTCGAAAGCTTGTGAATCCTGTGGAATAATAGATAATTTAGAACGAAGATCAAAAAGACCAATTTTGCTAATATTAACTTCATCTATATCAATGTGCCCTTCACGTGCTTCAATTATTCTAAATAATGATAAAGTCATTGTACTTTTTCCAGCGCCCGTTCTACCTACTATACCAATTTTTTCTTGAGATTTAACATGTAAATTAATATTTTTTAATGCAAGCTCTAATCCTTCTCGATGCGCTGCAGAAAAATTTTTAAATCGAATCTCTCCTTTTGTCGGCCATTCAATCGGAGGACGGTTATTTTCAATAATAGGAGGTGCCTCTTGCTTTATCCTCTCATATTCTAATATTCTCTCAACACTAACAATATTAGTTTCTACTTGCACAGAGCACCGTACCAACATATTAATATTACCAGTTATCCGAACTGCATAAGAATAAAACAGACCTATCATTCCGGGTGAAATCATTCTCCTATCTAAATAATATATGGAAGCACATGCTGAAATAAAAACAATCAAATTACCTATAAATTCTAATCTTATTGACAACCATCGATTACAAGCAGTTGATGGGAAAAATGCTGAAGAATATAGATCAACTCTAGCTTCATTTTGTAAAATAAACCTGCTATCCTGTCTAAAAGCTTTTATAGTAGGAACACCTCCCAACGTTTCTTGAAAATGAGAATATATTGGAGATCTTGATCGATTTGTAAGTCTATTCAGTTCACCATATGTACGTAAATAATATTGTTGAATAACATAATACAAGCTCGAAATTGGTGCAATAAAAAGAACTGAAAGTGGAACCGTGTAAATTATAATAGCAAAAGACCTAATAACTCTAAATAATGCCTCTAAATAATAACTAAATACACCCGGCAATGTTTCATCAGTTTTACTTATATCTGTTGAAAACCTATTTATAATTCTACCAATTGGAGTGGTATCGAAAAATGACATAGGAGCTCGGATAATGGAACGTGCCAAATCCTCATGAAACTTTCTAGCAGAATGAACAGCACATACAACCCAAAGCACCAATTCTTGAAGTATATTCGCTATTCCAGAGGATATTCCCAATGCAAAGTATACTCCTAAATAAAGTCCCAAGCTTGAATTAGAATTGTTTTTTTTATTACTTTCAGACCAATCCTTTATCCAAAAGTCTGTTAAAACACCAAGAGCATAAGCTAAAAATAATAAGAAAACAAATAGCGTGACACCAACGACGCTATTACTTTTTGCATACTCTTTATAAACATCCCAACTTACCTTACCATGTTCTGACTTTTCAGCTTGCTCATTTTCTTCATTTAATAGTGCTTTATCTATACCTTTAAATGATGCGGTAGATGCTCTTCTCAAAGAAACAGAAACACTAGCAATAGATTTAGCATCTACTTTTAAATCGGAATGATCATCAGGATGATCTTCTTCATTACTTTCAACTAAAATTTCTGAATCATCAAGTATTTTAGATTGCATACTTATATTTCGAGAATTATCATCTATCAATAAATCGGGGTTAATATTAACTGAAGAAGAAGATGTAGACTTATTCTGAGAAGCATGTTGGTTCAAAAGAGAAGATGATTCACCATTATCTAAGCCCTTAACAGATGAAGATTGCTTTAAATCTCCATGTTCATTTATTAAATTGGCAATTCTCTTTTCAGCAATAATGACTTCATTATAAGTTCCAGATTCTATTATTGTACCGTCAGCTAGTAAGTATATATAATCTGATGCATGCAAAGCACTAATAGCGTTTGTGGCGAGTATGCGAGTTTTTGAAGCTAATATACCTTTAGGACCTAACACATTAGAAATTAATGCTTTGGCAACATGTTGATCAACAGCAGAGAGTGGGTCATCTAAAATATACACATCAGCTCTTGCATAAACAGCTCTTGCAAGAGCAACTCTTGCCTTTTGACCGCCAGACAAAGAAATTCCTTTTTCACCTACTAAAGTATTATCTCCTTTTACCAAAATTTTTAAATCTTCATTTAAGCAACAAACTTCTATTGCCTTATGATAAAATACTGGATCAAAAACCTTACCAAACACAATATTCTCCTTGATAGTTCCATTCATTATCCAAGGTATTTGAGAAACGTAAGCTATTGATCCATGTACTTTGATAGTTCCAGAAGACCTGTGTGTTAACCCTAACATGGCAGAAAGTAGCGTCGATTTCCCAGAGGCAACACGCCCTACTATACAAGTCAGCCTACCTTTATGAGCCTCTAAATTAATGCCATGAAGTATGTCTTTTATTTCAGGTTTTGTTTCCCAGGCAAATGAACCGTTTTTAATTTCAACAGACACTTCTCCATTAGTTTGAACACTATCCTCCCAATCTACAGCATTTTCTTGTAATTCATCCGCATTGAAAAATTCGGTTAAGCGAGACAGTGCAACTGAAGCTTCAGAAATTGCTGTAATATACATTGGAATTGCTGAAAGACCTTCAGAAAGTAACTCCAATAAAGTAAGAGACGGGAATACAATATCTACAGTAAGCGGCTTAGAGTACAATAGTACAAAAGTACCAAAAACAGAAAAAGCTACAAAAAATGGAATCGTGTCAAAAATAAAATAAACTAAGGCACTCCATACACCCATTTCTTTTAAAGTTTTTAATTCTTTTTCATTTCGGAGACGTGCAAGTTTTTGAAGAAAAGAGCTTTCCCATGAGAAAAATTTTATAGATTTTATATTTGTTAAAATTTCTGTAGTAAGCAAAATTCGCTCATCCTTTATTTTCATTTGTTTTCTAGATATTTTTCTAAGTTTTTTTGAAGTAAATGCACTAAGAGGGGCAGATAAAAACAATACAATTATTCCAGACCAAACAGCGTGGCCAAGTAGGAAATATAAACTAATAAGAGAAAACATAACTGATAAAGGCGTTGAGATTAAACTGGGAAGATAATGTGGAAGCATCTCAATTCTTTGTACATCAATAGACATGTGATTTACTATATCACCAGTACTTTTCCCGGCACGCGCTTGTGTAGAAAGCTTAAGTGATTTATAATAAACAAGAGAAATCAAAGCAGATTTTATCTTCATTCTACCGATTGTGAAATAGTTGACTTCTTGTGCAGAAAATAAGGAAGCAAAAAGAGAAACGAAAGCAATACCAATAGCAATAAATACACCTTTTGCCATAGGATCTGGATTGTCGGTGTAGTATGAGTCCGCAAACAAAATAAATCTTTTAAGCAATTGAGGGAATATCAAAGGACATATCTCACTTAACAAGAGAAAACAACCTGAAAAAGTGATCACATCACCAAATGAGGAAAGGATTGCAATAAACAAAGACTTGCGTTTCCAATTATGTTGCTTATTCCAATTTTTTAGCAAAAGATCAAAAGTATTCAAAGCTTGTGAATCTACAGGAACTGGAGGGAGATCTTCACTGGATATTATATTTTTATATCCATACACTAACAATGGAGTAACCCAGTTGAATGACATTCTTGAAAAAACATTAGCACTTTCATAAGGACTTTTACCTAAAGTATCAATAACATGCTCATAAGGAGTTTCTGGTTTAGGAAAAGTAAGCTCAGCTACAAAGATAAGAAATGAAGCAATCAATTCCAAAACAAAAATAGAAAAGATAGAAGGGGATTTGTTATATTCTGAAAGACATAAATAATTGTATAACCTTATTAAACCACTCATAATATCAAAAAGCCAAAAAAATAATATTATTCCAGAGGTGCATGGGAGTCTTGAATTAGACAAAATATGTATTGGTATAAGGATGAGCAAGATTACTGATAATCTCAAAATGTAAGACCAAAAAATAATATCATGGCTCCAATTAACATTATTTAAAGAGTTTAAAATAGTTGAAACCGATAAAAGTATAGTATAAATAAAAACAAGTCCCAATTTTGTATAAAACGACCAGTTATAAAGTGTAGGAGAAGTTGGTTTATAAATAAACTTAATTAATTGTGCAAGTCCAAAGATTAATAAGAAAAGAGATACTCCTGAATAAACAGCAGCAAAATAAAAACAAGTAGTTAACCCAAAGTAAGAATCAGAAAAAGGACCCCATCCTTCAGAGCAATTACACCAATCATCAAATTGATTTTCATCAGAGAAAGAAAAAATGGAACTATATCCAAGTATTTTCTGCATAGCTGAGTTATTTATAATGTAATAATATCATAAAAATTTAAAATTTATTCTGATAAAAAACTAGAATTTAATGAACTTTCCATGAATCTATTAGAAAGAAAAATATAGTATACTAAAGTATTTTTTTTTTTTAAAAAAAAAGGAATGAAAAAAAAAAAAAGGTAGAATGAAATAAAAATATAAAAAGGGTTTACAAAATTAAATAAAATTTAAATATATTTATGTCGTATACTGTTTTTTATATACTAAAGACGCGTGATATATACTTACGTCCGTTGTTTCCTTTAACGCAATTTGTAACTATGAGGGCATTGATTAAGTAAAATAGTGAAAACAAACCTTTAAAAATGCCAGGTTTAATTATCCTTTATTTTGATCACTTTTAATAAAATCACTGCTATAATTATTAATGTTTGTCGTATAATTTTTATTAATAGTTACAATTTAGAAGCTCAGCAATTAGTTAAAAGAGAAAGTGTAAATGAAGTTAATAAATGTACAGTTATTATTTTACTTATTTACTAGTATTTCATTAAGGACAAAAAAAAAACAGCCCAAATTTTAAAATTCCTGTCAAAGGAATTTAATATTAATATTATTTAAAAGAAATCACTTAAGATAAAAATATGTTTAGAGGGTTTGATTTGTTGAGTTGGACAAGCTTTTTTAGTTGTTGGTTAGAAGAGCATATTATTTAAATATAGCTGCTAGGGTTTTATGTGATTAAGTAAGATTTAATAAGAGTTATTGAAAGAAAAATAAGCAAACAAACCAATTTTACAGCATCCTCATCTTAATTAACTATAAAAGTTTTTTTTTTTTTATAAAAAAAATTAGCCATGTAAATTTATTCAGATTTAATTTTTTTACAGTCAAATTTTTAATTTAAACCTGTCTTTTTTTTTTTTTTTTTTTTTTTTTTTACTCTTTTATTAGAAGCTAAATTAAGCAAATAGTTTATATTACAAAGATAGAAAAACTAATAACTCAAATATACAAATATATAAGTTAATTTTCTTAATTATGCTGGGTCTTGAATTCCGCCTGATAAATATTCAGTGTTAGTATAAATAATGAACTAAGTGGTCTACTCTCAGTATTTTTATATATATATATATATATATATATAATTATGCTTACCTTCTCCAATACAATATGTTGCTTCTTGTTCAGGCATATCAGGTGAATCTTGGAGCTAATGATAAAATGCAGAAAGCGGTTAGATAAATTTATTATTTTATTTCATTTTTTATTTATACTACTTATTATGCCTTTATAAAACTTAAGAAGAAAACACTCACTTTAGCAACTCGCTCATCTCCTCTTCCTTTTCGTAGCATTATTCTTGTTGCAGAAGCATGTGCCAATACATGACCACCAATTCTTTTTAAAAAAGTAAGTAAGAATTTTATAATATAATGCAAAAAGGTTCTTACGGTTTTCTTCCGTCTGCGGAAGCAAATAAAGCAGATGCACCAGGATCAGACTGAACTTGATTTGTGAGAAAAATGGCTACGTTATATTCTTCTGCTATACGATTTAATCTTGCTAGCATTTGATTTAATCTAAAAACAATTGTTAATAAAAAGTGAAATTGATAAAGAGAAATAAAAATAATATACTTTTGTTGTCTTTCAGATAATTCACCTCTACCGCAATAATCTACTCTAAAATGGGCCATAATAGAATCAATAATCTATAATTTATACGGAATGTTAATAAAAAAATATGAGTAAAATTGAAAAATAATCTACTTTGTTAGCATACTACAACTCTATAAGATCCATCGGCTAGATGTAAACCTAATTTTTCTATCAACTCCATTTGATGCTCTGAATTTAATGCTCTAGCGTATGAAATATTTTCGCAAACTAAACAGTTAATATTTTTTTATACATAAATTTACAAACATAAAACAAGTAAACTTTTTTCTTACCAACATCTGGATCTACTTCAAATCTAGCAGCGATCTTTCTTATTCTTTCAGGACGAAAAGTTCCTATTAAGCATTAAATTGTTAATGATATTAGCGAATATAGAAGTATTAATTTTCCATTCATTTATTACCTTCTGTGTCTATGAATGCAACTTTCCCTTCTGCACCACCTAAATCCTAAAAAAGGTTAGATTTGTAAATTTTTTTTTTTTTCATTATAATCAACAAGATCTCACTTTTGGTAGTTGAGCAGTTACGCATAAAGTATGAGATAATTGAGTTTTACCACAACGGAATTCTCCAAATACTTCTGATATGGACATTGTTTTAATACCACCACCTAAAATAGAATCTAAACATTTTGATCCTGTTGAAATTGACATAACTTTTTCGCGTGCTTCGGCTTGTTCTAATGCAGTTACAAATCCTGAATTCTATATGAAAAAAATAAAAACAATAATTAATCATTTAGGCAAAAGTTAAAAACTAAGTACTATTAATGAAAAATAACACAAAAATAATTCCATACTATTATTTTATTTGCAGCTTCCTTTATTTTTTCAACTTTAATTTCAGAAAGACCTTTTATTTTTAATAAGTTCTTTCTTGTCATACTGAGCACAGTAGAAACTGCACATACTCCAGCCGATTTTAACTTAGCAATATCTCCTGCATTAATACCATGACTTTGTAATTCATCTACATCTACAATTTCATCAGATACAGTCATTTTTATTTGTAAGAGACTATATATTAAAAGAATATATTACAGAGTGGGATTAAATATAAAATAGAAAACAAAAAAAAAAAAAAAAATAATGAATATTAAATAATAAAATAAAATTAATAGTAAAAATGGATATGAAAAAAAAAAAAAAAGAACTTCCAATTATTTATACTATTTTGCCACTTTATTTTCCTTGTTTTTTTACATTGTTTACATTATTTATGATGCTTTTTTGACTAGATATACAAAAATAGTATTTTTTCTTATTTTGGATATAAACAAACTGCATTGGGTGTTTATTTACCAGTCATGGGTTAATTAAAACCAAACCCCTTATTGTTTATTATTATTTCTCTACGCGTTTATTTTTTGTTTATTTATATTTATTTATTTATTATTTATTTATTTATTATTTATTTATTTATTATTTATTTATTTATTATTTATTTATTTATTATTTATGTTTATTTATTATTTATTTATTTATTTATTTATATTTGTTTTTTATTTATTTATTTATTTTTTATGTGATATTTACAGTGCGTTAGGCTTACACGTTATTATTATTTTAATTTCTAGTAATTGTATAAATATACAACGATATAAACAAATAAAGAAAGCTAGTTGTTGAAATACTATATAAATAAGAGCATTAACACAGCAACATTTAACTATATTAATAGTAATTATATATACTAATAACATATAAATGAATTAATAAAGTAATTCTTTCTGATGTATATTATTTATTGAAATACACACATCAGTTGAATAAATTTAATTTATAAATACAAAGCTCAAATTAACATACAGAAATGCATACATATTAATAATAAATAAATAAATATACACACGAGTATATTTATTTACAAATAATACATACACATAATACAGTAAAATATTTATATATGTAAATAAAGTATTAATTAAAAAAATGAATTTGCTATATAATTTATTAGTTTAAATATTATTATTAAATATTTTTATTTTTTATTTTTTAGTTTTTCTTTTTTTTTTTTTATTTTTTTTTTTATTTTTATAATTTTTTAATATCTTTTTTTAATTTTCTATTATTTTTCTCTTCTTTTTTCTTTATTTGAATTTCCACGTAATTTATATCATATAGTTAAAAACAAGTAACATAAAATAAATTAGAATAAATTAATTTAATTTAAGTAAATAAAATATAATTCAGTAGTAATAGTAAAATAATGAAAATTTTAAATCAAATAAAGTAAAGGGAAATAGTAAATCGAAGAAAAAAAAAGTAAGCAGCATAAATATAAATATATTTAAATATACTTAAAGATTGAAAATTAAAAAATTAAAAAGTTAAAAAAATAATAAAAAAAAAAAAAAAAAAAAAAAAAAAAAAAAAAAAAAAAAAAAAAAAAAAAAAAAAAAAAAATCATATTTAAATATAATATTTAATTTATTCTTTTGATTCGGTAGCAGTGGCTTTTGGAGCAGCAGAAGTTGACTCTTTTGTTTCAGCAGATTTTTGCGATTGTTGTGTAGATTGTGTAGATTGTGTAGCTTGTTGTGATTGCTGCGTCGATGATGTTTGTTGTGGTTGTTCAGTAGAAGCAGGAGCTGTTTCTTTATCAGCGGCGGCGGCAGCAGCGGCAGCAGCAGCAGTAGGTTCAGACATGTCTGAAGTCCACAAAGTAAGATTATCTCTAAGAAGTTGCATAATTAATGTTGAGTCTTTGTAGCTTTCTTCACTTAAAGTATCAAGTTCAGCAATGGCATCATCAAAAGCTTGTTTAGCAAGGTGGCAAGCACGTTCAGGTGAATTAAGAATTTCATAATAAAATACGGAAAAGTTAAGAGCAAGACCAAGACGAATTGGATGAGTAGGAGGAAGTTCAGTTACAGCAATATCTGAAGCTGCTTTATAAGCTTCCAAAGATGAATCAGCAGCACTGCTACGTTTATCACCAGTAGCAAATTCAGCAAGATAACGATAATAATCACCCTTCATTTTGTAGTAAAATACTTTAGATTCACCGCTTGAAGCAGATGAGATCAAATGCTTATCTAAGACAGCAAGAATATCTTCACAAATTTTAGCAAGTTCATTTTCAATTTTTTGGCGATATTCGTTAATTAAAGTAACTTGCTTCTCATTGCCTTTATGATGTTCTTTTTGTTCGATTGATGAAACAATTCTCCAAGATGCACGACGAGCACCAATAACGTTTTTGTATGCAACTGAAAGAAGATTTCGCTCTTCAACAGTTAATTCTTGGTTTGAGGAAGCAACCTTCTTCATATTTTCAACCATTTCTTCATAACGCTCAGCCTGTTCGGCGAGCTTTGCGAGATAAACGCAATCTTCACGAGATGTTGTAGACATCTATAGTAATTTTATTAAAAAAAAACCGTTAGTTATTGACTTTTCAAAGTGAAGAAAAAGAAAAAGAAAAAGAAAAAAAAAAAAAAAAAAAAAAAAAAAAAAAAAAAAAAAAAAAAAAAAAAAAAAAAAAAA
>JAJLXO010000250.1:0-29039 GCA_030571375.1 Botryozyma mucatilis | reverse complement strand
GGTCCTTTTACTTTTAAAATTAAAAGTCACGATGGGTATTATATATATAAGTGGGTAGTAATTATTAATAAAAGAAAAAAGACTAGAATTAATGGAAAATAATCAATTAAAAATGATCCAGAAAATTTTAATTGATAATAAATATTAAATTAAATTATGTTATTAAATTATTTTATTATGTCATCAAGGGCTTAATATTTATATAAAATATAAAATTGCCACCACTGCGTCGGCCGACCAAATGAGGACAGAAAATAAAATAAAATAAAATAAAATAAAATAATAAATCAATAAAAATAAATACACCCGTTAAGTCTTTGGAAAATATAAATCATTTGCATATGATATAATAATATTATATTATAAACAAAAACCAGAAATTGTATAGTAACCAATAGACATTGTTATAAAGTGGTAATCGATATAAAAAAGCATATTATTATTATTACTATTATTCTATGCTAAAGAAAATGCTAGAAATAAAAAATATTATGCTTCTTATTTATTATCTATGGTATTATATAGAAAAATATGAAATGTATATAGTACATAAATATATAATCTTTGTAAAATAATTTAAAAATGTGGCAATTCAGACTTTTATCAATAGAAAACAAAAAAAAAAATAACAAATTACAAAAAAATATACGATAAAACAAACAAAAACCAATAATAAAACTTACTATGTATTAAAATCAATAGATTCGAAATAAGTTTTGTCTTTTTAAATAATAATTAATTCTCTATATGATTATTTTTTTTTTAAAAAAAAAAAAAAATATTATTATTTGTTATGATAATTTAAGTTTTTCTCTTACAGCTTAATAATTTATGTGTATTTATTATTATTTATTTATTAATTATATTTTTTTTCTTCTATTATTTTTTTATTTATTTTTTTTTTTTTTTTGGTTTTATTTTACAATTTTTAGTTTTTCTAACAATTTACAAAATTTACTTTGTAAGGGGGGCGGTATTCTTTGTTATTTCTAATAATATATTACATAATTCTCTTTATTTATTTTTATTTATTTTACCTGAAAAATGCGACATAAATATGAAAAATTTATTATATAGAAAATTTTCCCGGAAATATGTAAAAATATCCAGGAAATACACTAAAAAACAATAAGGTTCAGGGTAAATACAACATTTATATAGAAAAGAATGGAAACTCTAAGAACAAGAATGACGTTACTATAGTAACAATGTTTACATTTTTTTTAAATTATAGTTTCCTTATAAGGTACATAGTTGTCATAGTAATTACATACTTAGTATTTAAAAAAAATATAAACAATGAGGGAAACCACCGGTGTAAGAAAATATAAACGTAACAAAAGTAGAAATGAAAAAAAAAAAAAAGCTTAAATAAATATAAAAATTATTTACATACGGTACGGATAAAATTTTAATTTTATCTATTAGATTCTTATCCGTTTATAATTACCGTTGTTTTTTTTTTTTTCTTTTTTTTTTGAATTTCCGTTGTTTATTTTTTTCCGTTTTGCAATTTCAAATTTTATGCACATTTTAAATTATTTCCTCTTTGCATAGTTATATACTTTGTAGAAAGAATCATTGTATATAGATTATGTAGATTCACTGTAGATTTATTAAAACTCTGTAACTATGGCCACTACTATGTAATAAGTAATTATTACATTACCCGGAAGACCGGTTCGCCACTTATACATATAAACAGATTTATTATATTATAATTACCGGTTTTTATGTTTATGTTTTTCCTTATTACGTAGTTGCGGTAAATTTTTTTATTTTTACATACTTTTTATATACTACAGTTTTTTTTTGTTTTTACATATTGAATTTAAAAAAAAAAAAAAAAAATAAAATTAATAATAAATTAAAAAAATTTTTATATAAAATTAAAAATGCTTTCAATTGTTAGATCCCGTGTTTCTGGCATTACTGCTGCCAAATCTGCTTCAATCGTTTCTTTTAATCCTCGTAGAGGTTACGCTGAAGGAGATACCGGTGCTCCCCGTCCAGGTGGAGATTCTTTTACTGTATGTACACTGTTAAAATATCATGTATTATTATTATTATTTATTTTACATACTAACTTAATTATAGAAACGTGAAAAGGCTAACGAGGACTTATATGTATGATTTTATTCTTTAACCTATACATATGTGTTTTGTTCGGAAATGCATTTATTTATTTATACATACATACACATATATATACACATATATATATACATACATATACATATATACATACATATACATATATACATATATACATACACCAATAACAAACTAACCTTTTAGGTTCGCCAAGTTGAAAAGGAAAAATTAGCTGCTTTGAAAAAGACCCTTGAACAACAACGTGAACATCTTAACAAATTATCTCAAGAAATGTATGAAATTTGCTTTATTGATTTATATAATAATTAAATGATAAATGCTAACAACCAACTATAGTGACAATTTGACAAAGAAATAAATTAAATTTATATTGAATTAATTAGTTTATTATATTTATTCCATTATAATTGAATTTGATTTATTTTTTATTTGATATTAATATTCGTAAACTTCACTTACACTACAAACATACACTTAGGTATATACGGTATATACACACAAAATACAGTAAATTAATTATATACAAATACATCATTATTCAATTTCCATTGTATCAGTTTTGCTTTCCTTCTCTATGTAATTCAAAGGTTGTGCAAGTTTTATTCGGATATCGTATTTTTTTGGATCAAGAAGAAGATTTATTCTATCATCCTTTAATTTGAAACTTGAACTTACCCACGAAGGACCAGCAACTTTTTCGCCCCCAGATAATCGTATAGCATATCCTAATTCTCCAACATTTCCAGAATTAAGTAATATTGTTGCACATTCTCTTGCTACGTATGTTATTTCACTGTTAGCAGCTCTACGAACTGGAATAGGAACTACAAGCCGAGAATTTATTAACTCCAATAACCCTAATTTAGCTTGTTTAAAAGATTTTTCATCTTGAACTACACTTGATAATTTGAAAGGAAATACTGATGTTATAGATTCAACTTTAGAAAGAAGTGCTCGTGAAGATTTAAATTTAAGATTATAATGTGCATTGAAATCTCTATTATAAATAGTTGGTTGATATTCTAAAGATGGTTTTATTTCCATTATTTGATTTTTAATGTCTTTATTCTTAGCTTTATTATTCTCATCATTATCATGTATTTTATAATTATTAGATACCATTGAAATATCAACTAACCAACATTCACCAGCTTCTATTTGAAAATCATTAAAATCTGACAACTTCATCATATCGTTATCATTATCATCTTGAATATTTGCCTTTTTTTCATTATTTTCATTATTTTCCTCTTGATAATAATCCCAAATAATTCCTTTAAAATCATTCTCATTTCCACTCTCATTTTGCAAACCCATAATTCCTTGTCCAGCTAAAAATCTTCTTATTCTTCTTATACGTGACCCTGGAGCAACTGAACAATTAAATGAATTAGCAATACAATCAATAGCTGTACGAATACTAGAACCAGTCACTTGTCCAAATGGTCGTTCTGGCGTACATACAGATGATAATAACGTGCAAATTGCTTCTGTTGCAATATGTGCTGCACATATACTATCTGCTCCAGGGCCTGTTAATGGTGCAGCTTCTTGTCTTTGTAATGTAATTACGTGTGTGTGTCCAGCAACTACTGTATAACCATCAATATGTACTGCTAAAGAAATTTTAGCAATATCACCAAAAATTGGTTCAATTGATTTACTTGTATTTGATGAATCCCATGAATTAAATTCAGGTGAATAACCTCTAATAATTTTACCAACATTAATCTCTGTTGGTTCTGCAATTCCTTTCTCTTTTACTGATTTATGTACCTGATTACATAATTTTATTATAATAGCATCAGTTTCAGAACAAATACGAGGAATTAATTCTTCATCTTTTACTCTAATATCCAATGATATTTTTTTTTCATAATTTTCTAATTCACCAATTACATATTGTAAAGCACTTTGTGCAATTTGTCCAGCTGATCTATATTTTTCTATAACACTGCCAACTAATTGATTTTGTTCATCTAATAATTTCAAAGTATCAGATTGTGGAGCGAAATTTTGAATTATAGACATTTTACTATTTCTCCAAAAAAAAAAAATTATTTAATTATTGAAATTTAATATTAATTAATTAAATTTTATCAATTATGAAGAATTTTCACTTTTATTAAAAAAAAAAAAACTTAAATAATTTATTACCCGGACTTAATTTTTTAATTACATTTCCTACAAAGGAAATATCAACCTGTGTTCGAAACGAGGTAAAAAACATACATAATTTTATTAAAAATAATAAAAAATTGTCAGTTGCTCATTACTACAACTCTACTATGGATGATCTTACTCATATGAATTCTAGACTCACAATATTAATCTGCAATCCCTCTTGCCATCATCACGGCTGCTCTGTCTCTGCCAAATTGCTTTGCTGAAGTATCAGAACACGTTTACAAAGCGTTTGCAGCACGGATTACTCACATGGCAAATCAACTTTAACCGCAAGATTCAAGCTGGACAGTAAATACTGCTTATAGTCTAAAACAGTTGCGAACAACTATAAGAAAATCCTTATAAAGTCTAAGGAACTTCTGACCACACGGCCACAACAGCCAAAATAAAATAAATTTTTAAACTATATATACCGCTCTTTCGTTGCTATGAATATTTTATTTTTAATCAATTAGTAATAATGATTTAAAGATGATTAATTTTGAGGTCTACATAAACTTTAAATATGGATATTCAATCAAATTCTTAGATTTTTTGATATAAGATAGCTTTTTGTGAGCGGAATATTGTTTAATAAGAAGTTAAATTGGTTTATATTGTTTGTGTTTTTTTATTTTTTATCTTTTATTTTTATTTTTATTTTTATTTTTAACGATTTTAAGGTTGTATGAAAGTAAAATGCATTTTGCATTAGTTTACTTGATGTATTTAAAATTATCATGTGTGGATATAATTAGTACACAAACAAAAAAATAAATTGCAGATATTTTCAATGAGTTTATGTATTGAAAATAGTTATTTATGGTTTTTTTTTATTTTATTTTAATTTTTCTTCTCTATTTTACGTGTTGTTTATGTGTATAATAGACATATAAGAAGGAAAATTAATGTATTTTAAAGATATAAAAAATGAAGGATATTTGTATGTTTTTTGACGGAACTGGTTCAAAAGTTGGAAAAAGTTCAAGATCAAATGTGTTGAAAATGTATACTATGACAAAGAATCAAAATCAGGTTATTAAATATTATCAGCGTATGTTAAGTAAATTTTTATTACATATTATTTATTTATATTTATATAAATAATTTAACCTTTATCTTATTTTTTTTATTTTTAAATTAATTTCAATAGCTGGAATCGGAGAACAGATTGACCCCTTTGAACCGTTTTATGCAGATTTGATTCAAAAATTCAACTATGATCTTAAATATCTCTGGGATATGGCAACAGGCTCTTCTTTGGGGACACATGTTTTAGCAGGATACTTATTTCTTATGCATAATTATAAACCAGGAGATAGAGTATGGATGTTTGGTTTTTCAAGAGGTTCTTATACGGCACGTGTTTTAAGTGCCATGTTAGATGCTGTTGGCTTACTTAAACCTGAAGGAGTTAGTTTATTAGTATCCGCTTGGTATATATATTCTGGTTGGGAACGTAACATGAGAAATGAAAAACATAATATACCCGCTGCTTTGTTACCTTTTCAATTTAAAGAGATGTTTTCAACTCATTTTGAACATGTTTACTTTATGGGGTTATTTGACACGGTTAGCTCTGTTGGTGTAATTACAGATAGAATATTCCCAAAAAGTTTATTAGCAAAAAATATATTACATGCTAGACATGCACTAAGTATAGGAGAAAGAAGAGTAAAATTCAGTGACGAGCTATTTGCTTGTGTTAAAAACACTGATGTAATTGAAAAATGGTTTTTAGGGAATCATACAGATATTGGTGGTGGATATAGATCTTCTTTAGATATCACTGCAGAATTTTATATTAGTGATATACCATTAAAGTGGATGGTAGCTGAAGCTTTTAAATTTGAATACCCCTTTGATGAAAATTGTATATTGGAGCTTGCTTTAAAACCAAACTACCCAAGTGTAATTGCGCCTTTACATGATGATTTAAAGTTTTTTAATAAAGATAAAACAAGAGTTTTACCAACTAAAATCAAACATTTTTTTGGTTGTGCTGCTTGGTGGGGGCTTGAATTTTTACCCTTTATTCGTAAAGAAATAACATGTACAGGACACCATAAATTAAAATTTCTACCTAATTTTGGTCGAAATCGAAAAATACCAGATCAAACAGAAGATACATTCCATTGGTCAGTTGGTTGGAGAATCAAAGAGAAGAATTCTAGAGTACCACTAAATATTAAGATTGATTTAAATGTACCTAATAATACACCATTGCCCGATGATTTGTCAAATGTAATACCAAATGTGTTTGTTTAAAGTTTTTCTCACTATATTAATTAATTTAGAGAATTAAATTAAATTTAATATCTCTAATTACTATTTCTTATGCTTTATATATGAATTTACGATATTTATCTTCAATAAGTTTTAATATATATTTATATATATATATATATATTTTAATAGTATAATCTTATATACATATATTAAGTTATTTTTTTAAAAGATTGTTTTCTATAGTACAATATTATGTAATTGCAGATAATTTTTTAAATATAATTATTGAAAAATAAGTTATATTGAATAAATAAATTTCAAGGGAAGTGAGGACAAGGATATATGATAAAGTAAAAGTCTATAATAATTAAAAAAAAAACAAAAATTCTTTATTTTTATTTATTTACTGTTTTTTTTTATTTATTTATTTATTTTTTTTTTTTTTATTAGTATTATAATTTATTTTGACAAATTAACCAATGGTAACCTTTTGGCCTGGAATAAGATCATAAGTTGGAATTTCTAAGTTAAGAGGAGCAGGACCTTTACGAATACGTCCAGAAATATCATAATGAGATCCGTGACATGGGCAGAACCAACCACCAAAGTCACCAGCGGCACCGATAGGAACACAACCTAAATGAGTACATACACCAATCATTACTAACCAATGAGCATCTTTAACTCTATCTTCATCACGTTGAGGATCACGAAGAGTTGAAATATCAACAGAACGTGCTTGTTCTATTTCTTTATCAGTTCTATGACGAATAAAGATAGGTTTTCCACGCCATTTTACAACCAAATTTTTAGCAAGTGGTACTTTTGTGAGATCAACTTCAACTTTAGCCATAGCAAGAACATCAGCAGAAGCAGACATTGAAACTAAAAAGTCACTAACAGTAGCTTTAGCACCAACGGCACCTAAAAAGCCAAGAGTTCCAACCATAAAGTAAGAAAATGCTCGTGAATCATCGTTTCCTTTTCCAGAATTTAAATATGGACCATAATTTGGTACTTTATATGTGTCATAAGATTTGCTTCTAGTAAATACTATATAGTTAGAATTGTATTATAAAGTAAAAGTTTTTTAATATTAAAAATATTTTTTAAAAATAAATAAATAAACTTACCAGCAGGAGTTGAAGCAATTGACCTTAAAGAGCTTGAAACAAGAGCTCGACTTGCAGGGATGGCAGAAGCAATAGCTTTAGGATTCATTTTTATTATTAAATTATTTTATTATTTAAAAAAAATAAAAAAAAAAAAATTAAATTAAATAAAATAAAATAAATAAATATTTAATTAATTAATTATTTATTTATTTATTTATTTATTTATTTATTTATTTATTTATTTATTTATTTATTTATTTATTTAAAAAGTTATTAGTTTTAACTATATTGTATAATAATATTTTTAAAGATTATATTTATTAGTATGAGAAAATTATATGGCGAATTCTAATTTATTGTATATAATTATTTTACATAGTAACAATAATAATAAAAAAAATTAAATTTAATATGTAGAATTATTATTATTATGTAAAAAATACACTTAAATATCTAAATAAATAAATATTTATTTATTTATTTTTACTATTTAATATTTTATTGTATAGTTTCTCTAATAAATAATTTAATGTTTTTTATTAGTCGGTCGGTTTCCTTTGAATTTCGAAAGTCGTGATTGGTTGACTTGTGACAGAATTTACTATAGAGTATGATATATACTATAATATTATTATTTTTTTTTATATTTTTTTATATTACAATGTTATTACTATTAAAATGCAAAATTATATTACCCTACTTATTTTTTTACAAATCCATCTAATGTTGGTTGCCCAGCAACCAAGGCTGGGGTTTTAGTACGTGCTTTTATTGCTTGTTTATATGATATTGTTTGAGGTATCAGATCTGAGAGTTAGTATATGTATAAGAAGAGCATTAAATAATATAGTATAATATAATATAATACAAAATAATAAAAATAAAAATAAATGAACTCACCTTCTAAAAATGTTAAAGATTGATTTTCATGTATTACATTTGCTTATTTAGTTAGTATTTGTAGTCTCATTTTAACTCAATGATACTTACCTATATCTTTATATTGGATTCCAGAACGATGATCCAGTTTTGCGGTTTGCAATGCTTTGTCTGTTAGGTAGCGGACGAATTGTTCCTATATGATTAGGTGATTGAATAGTGCATAATAGTAAATATAGTAGTAAATATAGTAGTAAATAGTAAATATAGTAGTAAATAATAATAATAATAATAATATAATAAATAGTATCAAATAGCTAACAAACATAAACACTCACTGTTGCAGCCGCAATAGCATATGTAGCCGGCGACGATGTAATTCCTATTTCTTTATCTGTTTTCAGTATTTTTTTAACTTTGGTAAGAGGAACTGACGTAGAATACGCATCTTTAAGCTTTTCCTTTTCATTTGTGCTTTTACTTTTATTCTCTATTTCTTTTTCACTAATTTCCTTTTCCTTTTCCTTTTCCTTTTTATTTTCATTTTCATCTATATTTTTGTTTGCGTTTGTATTTTCATTTTCGTTTATATTTTCGTTTATATTTTCGTTTATATTTTCATTTTCATTTACATTTTCATTCTCATTCACATTTCTCTTTTCTTCCTCTTCGCTTTCCTTTCCCTTTTCATCTTTGTTTTCATCTTTATTCCCATTCTCGCTCCCTTTCTCAATAGTCTCCACATCTTCCATTTGAATGTCTATGTTTTCCTGCTCATTTTGATTATCATTTCCCTTATTTGAAACATCCCCATCTACAGATTCGTCATTCATTTTGCAATACTATACTAATATTTGTACAGTTTATAGATACGTATTACTTTGAGCATTTATCCGTTGTATATTTATTATTTTTTTTATTCAATATCTATCTTTAGATATATAAATCGGCTATTAACGGTTATGTCGGTTGTATTCGGTTATATAAATTAATATAGCTTAAAACTAATAAATTTACTATTTAACCCTTAAACTCCTTGAATGAAAGAAACTTGGCTGCACTTAATATCCTTCGTATACGCTAATCATTTAGGAAAAAAGCAGAATCATATATTGATTAGGAAATAAATAAATTCATTAAAGGTATTTGTTAGCATTTATTAAAGAAACCCAATTAGCATTTATTTAATAGCATTTATTTAATAACATTTATTTAATAGCATTTATTTAATAGCATTTATTTAATAGCATTTATTTAATAGCATTTATTTATTAACATTTATTTAATAGCATTTATTTATCATCATTAATAGAAAATATCATTCCGATATATGCAATAATAAAATTCTCATAGTAATAATTTACAGTACTGAAATGCAAATAATTTAAACTTATAAAGTTTAAATTAAAAATTGTGTGAATTATTTATACTGCATATTAAATTTATATGAAATTTATTACAAATATAATAAAATTACTATAAATATTAATTATATCCATGCTAAACTGTTTACAATAATTTCTTAATAGTATAGAAAATACTACTAAATACACTAATGGAATCATACATTAATAACGAAACTATAAATGATAATTTTAATACAAATGATCAAAATTCAAATATTCAATTAAACATTAACAATAACAATAACATTAACAATAATAATAATAATTATAATGAAAGTGACAATGACAATGACAATGACAATGACAATGACAATGACAATGACAATGACAATGACAATGACAATGACAATGACAATGACAATGATGATCAAACTCCTATTAATGAAGTTAAAAGATATGACGATTTTACAACTATAGACTGGGTAGAAGATGCTGATGCTGAAGAAGGAAGGAAAAGATTGGAAGCAATTCAAAATCGTCGTACTATAAATAATATAATTGGTTCAAGTTTAGACTTAGAAGGATCTCCTTTAGGTTCACAACAACATAATATATCCAATAATAATCTTACACAAAATATCCCTTTGTCCTTTCAAAAAAAATTAAGTATTAAATTATATAATCTTTATTTAGCTGCTCAATCTTGGGTAGTCTTTTCACTAGTTGGTATTTCTTGTGGTCTTATTGCTGCCGTAGTTAATATTATTACTGAATGGTTAGGTAATCTTAGAACTGGATATTGTTCTACTCATTTTTATTTAAATAAAACATTTTGTTGTTGGGGCTCAAATACTTGCACTGATTGGAAAGAATGGTCTCCAGGTTTTTCTTTCTTAGGAATACCTCAATATTTTATGTATATATTTTTATCAGTCATTTTTGCATTTTCTTCTGCTTTCTTAGTAAAATCATATGCTCTAAAAGCCGCTGGTTCAGGAATTTCAGAAATAAAATGTATAATATCTGGATTTTTAATGAATGGTTTTTTAACTTTTAGAACTTTGATTATAAAATCAATAGGTTTACCTTTAGCAATATCTTCTGGATTATCCGTAGGTAAAGAAGGTCCAAGTGTTCATTATGCTGTCTGTGTTGGAAAAGTAATTGCAAATATGTTTACAAAATATCGTACAAGTGCACGAAAAATGCGGGAAGTTCTAGTTGCTTCCGCTGCTGCAGGTGTAGGTGTAGCTTTCGGTTCCCCAATCGGTGGTGTTCTTTTTTCTATAGAAGAAATGTCTTCAAACTTTTCACTCCCGACAATGTGGAAATCTTATTTTTGTGCTTTGGTTGCAACCTGGACACTCGCCGCCGTAAATCCTTTTAGAACTGGTCAATTAGTCCTCTTTGAAGTTCATTATGATAGAAATTGGCATTTTTTTGAGATTATTGGCTTTGTATTTATTGGAATCTTTGGTGGTGTTTATGGTCAGTATATTATTAAATGGAATCTTAGAGCGCAAGCTTTTCGTAAAAAATTCCTTTCCTCTTATCCTGTTCGAGAAGCTGTAACTCTGGCATTTATTACTGCTATGTTATGTTATTTTAATGCATTTGTTCGCACAGATATGACTGAATCTATGCAAGTTCTTTTTGAAGAATGTGAAACTTATAATAGCAACAAATTTGGAAGGGAAGAATTTATTGGAATTTGTGAGCCTTCTAAACGATTTCTTAATGTTTTTTCACTTTTATTCGCCACTTTTATTCGATTTGTACTAGTAGTTGTTACATATGGATGTAAAGTCCCCGCAGGCTGCTTTGTTCCCTCGATGGCAATTGGTGCTACTTTTGGAAGAATGGTTGGTATTATAATGCAAGCATTAGCTGAAAAAATTCATCCTAGTGCTTGCTTTCCTTCTTCAATTGCTGGTAATACTGATGAGTTGATATGCATAACTCCTGGAACATATGCCTTTCTTGGTGCTGCCGCAGCTTTAAGTGGTATTACACATTTAACTGTCACTGTTGTAGTTATAATGTTTGAATTAACCGGTGCTGTTGTATATATATTACCTACAATGATTGTAGTGGGTATCACAAAGATTACGCTTGAATGGTGGTTTGGAACCCAAGAGGGAATAGCTGACAAAATGATTTATTTTTCAGGTATGCCATTTTTAGATGCTCACGCCGAGGTAGATTTTGAGGGTACGCCTGTTTCAGAAGTAATGACTCCCTATGAAAATGTAGTTAGTTTTATTTCAGAAGGCATGAAGTTGAAGGATATTAAAGAAATTTTGAATAACAACTATGTTAGTGGTTTTCCTATTATTGAAAAGGATACTAAAATATTGATAGGCCATATAAGTCGTGAAAGAGTTGAACTAGTACTTAAAAAATATGCTTCATCTTCCATTTCACTAAATGCAGAATGCGTTTTTATGCGTCCAGAAAACGAACAAGTAGACTTAGAAGAAAATTATTTGTCAGAGACAGATACTGATAAACAGCTTATAGAGTTTTGGAGATATATAAACTATACTCCAATAGTTGTAGGAGAAACTTTACCATTGGATTCTGTAAGAGATTTGTTTACTTCTCTTGGCCCACGAGTCATTTTAATAGTTTCTGAAGGAAAATTTAAAGGTTTAATCACTGCTAAGGATATTCTACGATTTCAGTTCGCACTTGAATACAAAGAAGATCCATCCAGATTAGATCGCGAAAATAAAATTGAGGAAACAGATCAACATATATGGGAATTTCTTTGCAAATTTAATGACGTTGTAAATAAATATGCTAATAAGTTACATTTTGCAAATATTAGAGCATTAATATTTGACAAGATATTTTCTCGGCGAAGAAGTGTTCAACTAAATTCTAGTTGAGCTTTTTTCCAGAATGAAAACCGATGAATTATTAATGATTATGAGTTTATGTATGAACAATAAATTAAAATAAAAATTAGAGCATGAATATATGCAAAATGAATATAAAATAAGTACACATAAATATAAAATAAATACGAAATCAAAAAAAATCCAATAATAATGTTTAATATCTATTTATTTATATCTATTTGTTTATATGGAAAAATGAACACGTATCAAAAAAAGAATCAAATGGATGCTTAAAACTAAGAGGAGTTTTGTACAACTTTGGAAATTTCCACGGTACCTTCCACTATTTCTTTCACAATTTTATGAATATCTGCAAAAGAATGGAATTCACGATAAGGCACCTTTTCACGTTCACAGAAAGTAATTAAGTCCCTTTTTTCCTTTGCGAAAAGCAAATCAGTTTCACGTGCTGCTGAAAGATCAGATACACCATCTCCACAATAAAACAAAGGAGGATGATTTGGTACATTTGCATAAGGTTTAATTGCAAGTGATTTATCGTGACCAAAATCAGAATCATCGTGAAAGACTATATCCCAGGTGTCACCTTTCTTTTGAGGATCAGTGTATTTAACATCATTAGAGATAATTTCAATATCATCAGTAGCTTCTTTTCCTATTAATTTTGATAAAAGAGCTTTAATTATTGGTTTCATTCCAGATGAAAGAACAATAATAGGGATATTTTCCTTTTTAGCCCAATGGTAAAAACCTGCAAATCCAGGATCAAGGTCGATATCTAAAGAGAAAAATTGAATAAAAAGGAAAATATCAGTAAAATTTTCAATAAGCTACAATTAAAATAAGGATAAGTTTTTTTTTTTCTTACGTTTTAAAAGAATGTCAATACATTCAGGATATGGAGTATGAATCGAATCCAACATCAATTGAAAAGACTCTCTAAAAATATAAATGGTTAGTAAATCATAATAAAATTAGTAAAATCAAAATGAACTTTAATATATTTTTTAATATTCCAAACAAAAAAAAAAAAAAAAAAACACTAACCGAAAGGTCATTTTATTTTCTAAAACAAGTCTGTTTAACTCCTTTCTCCTTTCAGTTCCAAATCCAATATTATCAGTAAGATAATCATTGGAATCTTGTAAAGTAATTGTACCATCCCAATCAGAAAAAACAATGGCCTTATGTTTCCTAATTTCTTCTGCAGATGTAAAACCCATTTTATTATAAAAAAAAAAAAAAAAATTGTGTGTTTGTAGTTACTAATATTCACTTTGAGATGCTACAAATCTTATTTTCCTTTAAAAGAGGAAAAAAACTATTTATTAGTATAATAACGCAACAAGTAATAAATAAATATTTAGTACGGTATAATAATATTATTAATTTTTGCGATTTTTACCCTGTCTAGGTAATTTAGGGTATTTCCATTTTTATTACCCGCTTCGGTTAATATTAAACTAAATTTCGGCTATTTGTTGGCAAACGTCATAAAATAAATTCATTTGGGTAACCCCGGAAAAACTAGAGTTTTCATTATATAGAAGAAATAAGTTTAAATTATATAGTAAAAAAACAAATAAAAATAAATAAATAAAAAATATACAAATATAAATAATAGACAAGTTAGTTACACATTTGAAAATATAGAGATAGATTATATATGCATATGTGTATGTGTATATATGTATATATTTATATATATTTATTAAGAGTTTATAGGAGCTTATAGGAATTTATAAATTTCTATAAAATATTCCTATTAAAATTATAACCAAAGGACATGATACTGGGTAGGAAAAGTAATGGAATAATACTTTTTGAATTAAAAAGAATTAGTTTATGTGTAACTAATAGGAGGAATATTTCTTTTAAACATGTAAATTATTTGAATCGATATGGTTTATTTTTTAAAGATTTTTCAGAGATCAAGTGTAAAAGGAAAAAGTATATTATTAGAAATTATTCCAATACAAGTGGGGCATCTTTAGATGGAAAAAAAAATGATATAAAAAATACAGATAAAGATAATAATAGTGATAATAATATTAATAATGACAAAAATAATGAGGAAAATAAAATTGGGATCGTAATTAAAAATTTGCCCTCAGAGGAAGATGCCAAAAGATCAGCATTTGCTAAATCTATTGGAAATAAAATGGATAATTTTCAGTTAACAGTTTTTTTACTTGGTCAAAGATTTAATGATTTAACTGGGTACTCTGGTATTGAAGCACTAAAGAAAGAAATTGAAGCACAAGAAAGACGTGTCAGGGAAACAAGACTAGCTGCAAAATTAGCAAAAGATTCATATAATGAAGCCATTTCAGTAAGATCAGCTGCTCAAAGAGAAATAAACGAATTATTAGAAAGAAAACATTCTTGGGGATCGGGTGATTTAGAACGATTCACTAATTTATATAGATCTGAACATACTAATGAAAGAGCGGAAAATGAAGCTCAAAGTAAATTAGAAAAAGCTGAACATGCTGCAGAGGAAGCGCAAGCTGATTTAACAAAGGCAATTTTATCTAGATATCATGAAGAACAAATATGGTCAGATAAAATTAGAAGAGCTTCTACATGGGGTACATGGGGATTGATGACTTTTAACGTTTTACTATTTGTTGTGGTTCAACTTGGATTAGAACCTTGGAAACGACGAAGGTTGGTTGGTTCTTTCGAAGAGAAGGTGAAAGAAGCTTTACGAGAAGAGCGAGAAAATGCTTTAAAGTCTTCAAATACGTTATCAAATATTACTACGAATGAAGATAGTTCTACTAATTCTACAGTTGTTGTAAATGGTTCGGATAAAAAATTTACGGACTCAGCTAGTTGTGTAGATGATAAATCTACAATCATAAAAGATACAGAAAAAACCAGTGATGGACATAATTTAGTCAATAAGGAAAAAAATTTAAAGGAATATATTGATGAAGCTAGAATCAGATTAGCAGAAATTATGTATGTGTGTTTTTCGTTTACACATATAACAAACAAACTACTTGCAAGTAGTGCAAATAGTGATACAGATAAAATGGAAATTACAGTCAAACGTGAAGAAGTCTATTCACTTATTTCTGTTGCAATAATCTGTGGAGCATTTTTTTCTATTTTACTCGAACATTTATATTAATTAAGTTTATATTTTTTTTTATTTTAGTTAAATAGTATGTATATAATATGTATGTGTGACTTGTATGATTTATGCTATAATATCGTTTTTATTGTATTTGACTAAATTACAATTGAGTAACCTAACTTAAAATCCGTAAAATATAGTAAAGATCAGCTACAATCTTAGGGTTGTGCACGATTAAATAAATATCATGGTATTATGGGTTTTCGTATTTTTCGAAATAAAAAATATAACAAAATTTTTAAAAAATTTACCAAGCTATTTCATTTAAAATAGCAAAATTTATAGCATAAATACCGTATTTATAATAATATAAAAAGATTCAAAAGAATTTCTAATACTTTGTAGTTAATCTAAAGATCACACAAATACTCTAATTATTAAGTGAATTTTGGCATAATTATTATATAGTCTCTATGGAAACGGGTTTCTTTTTTATGCTTTTCTGGACTTTTTTTTTTGCGCTAACACGAGAAAATGCAAAAATATTTACTGAATTATTATATTTTAAAGAATAGTTTATATTTATTTACAATCAAATTAGAAAGTACTTTTACTATTAAATCCAAGTTAAATGTAGAAAGTCGCATTTTTTCAATAGCACAAATAAATTATTTGTTTTTAAGCAGCACTGGAAGAAGTATTTTTGGTCAGGTATTGGAAACCACTAAAAAGAAAAATAAAGGGCTGTTAGCATGCGAGTAATAAGTAGTGATAACCGAAAATTACTTTATTTAATTTTACAGAAGAGTCCATATTATGTTTTTTTAAAAAAAATTTTTTTAATTATATATTTTTTTTTTAAACTTTTTATTATTTACATATTTATTATATTTATTTACATTTACTATTATTAGTAGTATGCCTTATCATCTATCATATCTATTTATTGTTACTGTGATCTGATTTAATTTGCTACCAGCTTTCGTATCTATTTAGTTTTTATTAATTTAAATAAAAAGAATACTTCAAACAATATTTAAATAAATTTTTAATTATCTGCAAAACAATATGTAAGTTAATATGTAATTATTTGTTAAAAAGCAGAAACTAAAGAGAGAGCTTGGCTGAACTCGTCCCAATCAGATGATATCATACTTATAAAACCCTACGTTTGGTCCGTAAAGAGTACAATATTGTTCTATTGCAATGAAATCGTAATATATTAAAATACGAAATTTCCTAACTTGGATTAAAAAGTAAATAAATTAAAGTACCAAATCGTCAGATTGGGATTAAAAAGTAATAAATTAAAGTACGAAATTATCTGATTAAGATTGAATTTAAATTGTAAAAAAGATGATTTCATTCCTGCAAAATAAAATAAAATAAAATAAAATAAAATAAAATAAAACTAGTCGGATATCATCTTCTAATCCGTAACGTAAAGTAAAATTTGCAAGTAAAACATATACAAATAGCAATAAATGACTATAAAAAAAATTAAATAATAGTATATACAAATAATATCAATTAATTAAAATAAATAAAGATATTTTTAACCAAAATCAATACAATTCCACATTCTGAATATACATGCTTTATAGCAATTTTCAGAATAAGGCTTATATGGTAACCAACGAAATAAACTGGTGACCTAATTATTAACTTTATTAGTTAAAGATAGATTCGAGAACATAGGGTTCAATGGTTGTCATGCAACACATTAAAATTTAATTTCTGACTTAATTGGTACATTATATGGATTTAGAAATTAGAGAATTTTGGTGATTAATCAAGACTAATAATTGCAATTATCATTTGCATGGGATATATAGTTGATAGCAAATAAATATAATACAAAATGATTGCTTTAATTAATATAATAGGACTAAGACAAAGCATGGGGAAGTTTGGAATGGGTGTTAGAACAGTTGGAAAATATAATTTAGGAGGAATTATTAAAAAAATTGAAATGAAAAATTACAATTCAAACAATATAATAAATAAAAATGAAACCATAAGGAATTATGCCACATTGAAACAAGTAATCAAAGGATGTAGAGGTGGTGGAAGAAAGGAAAGAGCTAATAAACAAACTAGAAAACAAATGGGACTTACATCTCCTACAACTAGATCACCAGATTTAAATGAAAGTCCGCAAAAAAAAGCAGTTGTTTTAAGGGTACTTATTAGAAAACCAAAAAAACCAAATTCTGCACAACGTAAAGTTGCTAAAGTAAGATTATCTAATGGAAGAGAAACTTATGCTTATATACCTGGCGAAGGGCATAGTTTACAAGAACATCATGTTGTTCTTGTTCGTGGTGGTCGTGTACAAGATTGTCCTGGTGTAAAATATCATATTATACGGGGAAAATATGATCTTGCATCTGTTGCGAACAGGTCAACATCTAGATCTAAATATGGAGTGAAAAAGCCATCGAAGGATTAAAATGTACGTAATTTATAAATAAGACTAGTGTATGTAGGTTATAAATTGAAATAATGTAAATATTAATTGATTTGATATTTGTATAATGTAAGTTTTTATTCACATGAGTACAAAATTAATAAACAAAAAAATAAATAAAAATGCAACAAATACTAAAATATATATAATACTAAACATAAATATGCATTTAGTTTGTATTATCTTCTGTGCGTAGTAGGTAATTTTAGTTCCAACTGTTAGATGTTAATATAACAAAATAAAATCTCAAAAATAAACAAAACAAAGAGTAATAAAATCAAAATGGAAACCAGAAATTACAAATCATGAGAGGGAATGGGAGAGAAAACGTGAAGGAAAAAAAAAAAAAAAAAAAAAAAAAAAAACTAACTGTTTAAATAATTAATTGTCTTTTTAAATATCATTAACAATTGTCATCGCCAGTTGTAATTTTCTTTTATACATTTATACTTTTATTTTTATGATTGTTTATACCAATCTTTTGGTCTTGACAAACCCTGAACATCAAAGTATCTTGGAGTGCAAGAATAACCTTGCCATGTGAAATTATCTTCTGGAAGACAATAACATTTACCTTCAGCCCTTTCACTAATATCAGTTGGACAATTGGTGAAAGGAATATGGAAATAACCAATATCATGGAAATAATGAACACTAGAACGTGGAAGGAAGAGAGCAACAGCAAGAGAGTGAACAGGAGCATCACCCCAACGTTCATAGAAAAAACCACCAGATCTATCAAGGTAATCAAAATATTTTGCATAAGCTTCACCACGCCAGAAATCTAAATTACCAATTTCAAAATTAGACCAGAAATGGCAAAGATTGTAGTGTTCACCTTCATCAGCGGAAACCCATTCCATTAAATTATCCTCGGCAAGATATTTAGGATTTTGAGTAAAAAATGCTTTAGTTGTATCCCATAAAGTTTTAATAGTTGCTTCGTATTCATATAAAGAAATAGTGAAACCATAATCTTTTTTGTTGTCTTCCATATAAGCAAAGACATCATAATCGATATCACAAAATAATTTGATATCAGGTTCAACACGCCAGTAGTATTTATAATTAGCAAGAACTTCTTGTCTATAAAAGAAACCAGATTCAAAACGACACATATGACGATAAGAAATAGAATCACCATAAATAACACGTTGTTCACGCATTTCTTCTCTAACACGAGCAGCTTTTTCTTGATCAATAAAATCAGGGAAAGACCAATGTTCAGGTGGAATCAAACCATAGTGAGTTGTACCAGAAACCAAATAAGAAGTTACATTAATAAAAGTTTCAGAGAAAGGTTCTTCATTTAAAAATACCCAATCGTATTTATATTTAGAATTGAATCGGGCTTCGACTTCTTTAATAGAATTAATAAGGGGTTTCAAATCTCCATTTCTCGCTAAAGTGACAAAAGTGGCGTTTCTTCTAACGTATGGGGCAGTGTTAGCATTAGCATTAGCATTAGCATTAGCATTAGCATTATTATTATTATTGTTCTTGTTAGCAGCAGCAGCAGCAGCAGCAGCAGCGGCACCACCAGTATTTGCATTACTGTTGGCGAATTCATCAGCAGCCGGCGCCGGCGCCGGCTTTTCTATACCGGTTGAGAATTTATTTTCTCCAACTGGAGTTGATTTGAATAGGTATAGTGCAATTATTACGAACAAAGCAAGTCCAGCATACCGAATAACACGGACATTTCTCGCCATTGTGAGAGTTTAATTATAAAAGTGAAATTTTATAATTTATAACGTATAATTTATAAAGCAAAGACCAAAATACAATTATAAACAATTTCAGAAAAAAACAAAAAAAAACAAAAAAAAAACAAAAAAACAACAACAAAAAAAAAACAACCTATTTAACAATGATTAACAAATACAAATAATAAAAAGAATATTTTATTCTATTTACTATTAAATAATTGATAATTTTATAATGTTTTTATTTTATTGTATAGAAAATAAAAATAAAAATAAAAGAATAAAAAATTAAAAAAAAAAAATAAATTTTAATTTAATCAGAAAATACTAAGGAAGGGTTTATTTACTTGAATTTATAAAGGGATTATTTTTTTACAGTTACATTATTTATTTTTGTTTATTTGTTCATGCGGTGGCGTTGAGGGTTGCCAACACATAGATTTTAATATTTATTAATATTATTTGCTGATTATTTTCAGACAGTTAGTAAAAGGCGGAAAAACAAATAAACTTGGTCAGTAGCAATAATGGGAAAAATGAGAGTTTTACGAGAATACGTGGTATTTTTGTAATTTTTTGTAATTTTTTGTAATTTTTTCTGTATTTGTGTGTATTTGTGTGTATTTTTATGTATTTTTGTGTATTTTTGTGTATTTTTGTGTATTTTTGTATATTTTTGTGATTTTTTGTGATTTTTTGCGTGCTTGTTCAATTTGTGATTTTGCGATTTCAGTGTATCCATGCTAAAATGTGAATATCACCGCCTATTTTTAACTATTAGTAATAAATACATTAAAAGTAAATAGCAATGCGGGATAAATATTGAATCTGTCGATTATTTATTTAGTATATTAGCGTGGCGCATTATGGTATTATATTGTATTATTATAGTATTTGTTTGTATTATGTGCTTATATTGTTTGTTTATATTTTTGTATTATTTGTTTATATTGTTTGTTTATATTATTTGTTTATATATTATTTTTTTATATATTATTTGTTTTTATATTTTTGTATTCGTGTATTATTTTGTATTCGACGTATATAGTATAGTTATATTGGGTATGAAATGTAATTATACTATACTATACTGTTCTTTATAATTGGTTATTGTATAACATTTTACTATATAATATTTACTATATAATATTTACTATATAATATTTACTATACAATATTTACTATACAATATTTACTATACAATATTTACTATACAATATTTACTATACAATATTTACTATATAATATTTACGATATAATATTTTACTATATAATATTCTACTATATAATATTCTACTATATTATATTTACTATATTATATTTACTATATTATATTTACTATATTATATTTACTATATTATATTTACTATATAATATTCACTATATAACATTTACTATATAATATTCACTATATAACATTTACTATATAATATTTACTACATAACATTTTACTATATAATATTTACGATATAATATTTACTATATTATATTTACTATATAACATTTACTATATAATATTCTACTATATTATATCTTAGTACATACTATATAGAATATAAACATATTTATTTGGAAATTTGGATGCACTTTGTCTTTATATAGCATTTACAATAGCAATACAATAGCATTACAATAGCATTACAATAGCATTACAATAGCATTACAATAGAATTACAATAGCATTTACAATTAACATAATATAACATATCATATCATATCATAAGATAAATACATACATACATACATACATACATACATACATATACATACATACACGAAAAAATATCATTTATATATTAATTTACTATACATTATATAACTATCTTTTATTATATGATAGATATATAATATAGAATACTATAACTCATATACACTGAATAAAAAAATACTATTCTGTAAAACTAATTTATTTAATTGTATAGTAACAGTTATTATATAATATTGTATTTTAGTGTAAAGTTTTCAATAGCAACTAGAACAACTAAGAAATATTAATAATAAGAAAAGATTAAATGGTTGTAAATACAAATAAAAATGAATAAAAATAAATAAAAATAAAAAAATAAATAAAATAAATAAAATAAATAAAATAAATAAAGTAATTAAAATAATTAAAATAATTAAAATAAATAAAAACAAAAATACGAATAAATAAAACTGAATAAAAATAAATAAATAAAAAAATCACAAATCAATAATAATAAATAATAAATAAAGAAAACCAAACAACCAAACAAATAAAGATAAATAACTAATAATAAAAAAAAAAAAAAATAACGAATCAAATAACAAAACTTAAACAATAATCACCAATAAACAAATAACAACCAACTTAGTAATAAACCAACACACACTTAGTAATACAAAATTACATGACATGACAACCTATGTAAAACCTTAAAGGACTACGCAAAATAAAACTCTCTGTCTAGTGAATAATACACACGCAACATTATGGAGAAAGCACCGCAAAAACCAGACAAACTCCGTGTTACTGCGAGACTTGTTCTTTCGCCTTCCGGAATTTGCGATCCCCATACAAAATCTCCGCTTTATATTTTAAACGCAAATGCTCTTCCTCCACCAAATTCCGATACTTATTCTGCACTTATTCCCCATTTACTAGACCTTCTTCCCTCCGACGGTGTGTCCACTAACAACACTGGAAATAGTAATATTAATAATAATACTGCTTCTAATAATAATAACGATAACGAAATCAAAAATTCTCATATTGGAGAAAAATCTGCTGACTTGGATGCTAGTATAAAAAATATAGATAATACAAGCAAAAATGCGAATTTAAATGCGAATTTAAATACAAATACAAATACGAAAAATGATGCGAATTTAAATGCAAATAAAAATACAAACACAAATAAAAACACAAATACAAAAACAAATTCAAAATCACATACAAATGCAAATTCAAATAAAGATACAAATGCAAATTTACATTTAAATTCAAACACAAACACAAACACAAACACAAACACAAACTCAAGCACAAACTCAAATTTAAATTTGAATGCAAAAATAAATGCGAAAATAAACTCAACAATAACTTCAACTATAAATTCAACCATAAATGCAACACTAAATGCAACACTAAACAACCAAAACTCATACACACATGTCAAAGACTATTCCCTTCTTTTATTCGCGGGCGGCGCTTCCCATCCTCCATGGCCCTGGTTGGTTTCGGCTTACACAGAATTACCTGCCTCAGTAAGAAAATCTCTTCGTCGGTTATATATTGTGCATGAAACTTGGTGGGTACGAGTAATTTTACAAATGTTTACTTCTGTTGTTTCTAATAAAATGAGGAAAAAAACTATACACTGTCCTTCACTTTCCGATTTAGCTACTCATATTGATCTTCCAAAAATAAATATACCCTTAACCGTGTATCTTCATGATAAACTTATTGAACCTCATATTACTGTTCCAAGAGATTATTCTCCAGTATTTGGTCTTGATTTACCTTCATCATTGTCATCATCCGGAAAACCCTCTTCTCTTTGTTTACCAAAATTTTGTCTTGCAATGCTTTCTTATTTATCCGTCGTTGGTCCAACAACTGAGGGAATATTTCGTATACCTGCAAGACAAGATTTGGTTGAAATAGTGCAAGATGCTTGTGATAGAGGTCAACGTTTAAAATTAAAAGATTATGGTCCTCATGTAGCTGCTGCTGTAATAAAACTTTATCTTAGAATGTTACCAACTCCAATTATACCAGATGACATTCTTTTATCTATTTCCTCTACAGCAGTTGAAAATGATAATAGCAATAATAATAATAATAATAACAATAACAATAACAATAACAATAACAATACCAATAATGTACCATTCACATTTTCAATAGTTGATACTTATCTAGAGCTTCCACTACAATCAAGAATATTATTATCATACTTAGTTCCAGTTTGGCTAGCAATAGCTTCTTCTTCTCAGTCTCGCATGTCACCCAGATCAATAGCTCTTTGTGTAGCTCCAAGTTTAATTTCTCAAGCTCGTATTACCCCACCTTCTTTTGATTTTGTTTCTCAAAAAGATCAACATCAAACAATGATGACATTTCAAAAAAATTCAATTCGTTATCTTAATTCTGTAGTTTATTTTATTGAGTCTCTTATCTGTTCATGGAATACTATATCAACTCCTCCTTCAAATTCACTTTACACAGTTCATCCAGACACTGAAATAAATACCATTCCTATTCCGCTTCAGAATAATTCTAAAAATGAAAAATTGAATTCTTACTCAATGAAAAATTCATCTACAAGTGAAATATTTAATGACCATTCTCCTTCCTTTTCCCCATCTTCTCCTTCGAAATACCATCCACATAATGATTTGTCCTACCCATCTTCTACTCCTCATACTCCTCCTTTAGAAGAAGTAACTTCAAATTTATCTTTATATGATAATAATACTTTAAAGGAAAGGACTAATTCTTTTACTTCTAATGATTTTAAGTCTACCCCTTCTATATCCAACAAGGATGCAAAGAATACTCCTATAAAAGATGATACTAATTCGTTAAAATCCAATTCTAAGATTAATGGTTCTTTAGATTCTAATAATGCAAATAATGATTCGAAAAATACCAATTCTAATTCTACATCATCTACTACGAATCCAGGTATGGGACCTCCACCTCCACTTCCGAGATTATTATCAATTTCACCTAGAAGAGCTTCTGTTCCAAAAATGCTTGAACATCCACGACCAGTATTTCCTACACCAGCTTCACAAATTGCCGCATTCGCATTAAATTCGGGGGCATCCTCCTTTTCTGTTTCCGGATCTTCAATGTCTACTACTTCTACTCCGTCGTCTTCGTCTTCACCCACACCTCCTCCACCTCCGCCTCCTCCTTCTAATTTAACGAACTATTACACTAGCCAGTCTATAGAGCCTAGTACATTGTCTTCAACACCTGCCCCATCAATCATTACAACTACTAGATCAGTTGGTGGCACATACACATCGTCTGCAAATGTATATACGTATGGATATGGATACGATGCTAATAATGTTTCTAATGCAATACCAGCATCTATTTCTACGACAAGTTCAAATTCTAATTCTAATGCAACTTTAAATTTATCTTCAAACTTAAATTCACCATATACTAATAGTATTGGTAGTATTCATAATATGACCACCAGTATGAAGCGTTGTGCCTCTGCTGCTGAGGATAAATCACCTGCTGCTCCAGTTCCTTTATATCCAGTTCCTTTAAGTACACGACGTGGTAAAGTGGTAGAGGAGCTAACAAAATTATATGAAGAAAGAAGTAAGAGTGCACAAGCTCTAGTTACGGCTGGAAAACTAAAAGACCGTGAGGGAGATGCCGAATAGACATTTACATTTACACACTTATTTACTATTATTTATTTTTATTTATTGTTATTTATTTTTATTTACTGTTATTTACTGTTATTTACTGTTATTTATTTTTATTTGTTATCATTATTGTCTTCTACATTCATTTATTATACATTTTGTACGCATCTGTTCTTCTTTATTTTCCATTAAACATTTATCCACAAAGACAAACATCAAGTTGGACAATAAAAATATTTTTTTATTTTACAATTTGTTACGTTTGAAATTACATTAAAGAACATTAAAGGAGATTTGATGGATTTAAAAATTTTTTTTATTTGGACACGATTAGATAAATTGCTTTAGTTTTTTGTTAAGTTAAGTTAGTTTTGCTTTGTTTTTAATAGTTTTATTAGTTTTTGTTTACTTTTATTGCTCTTATTTGTTACTTTTGTTTTTTAAAGTTATTTTGAAAATAATTTTATTGCAATTGAAAACGTATGCGTAAGTGTAATTTGTAAGTGCTAGTTTGTTTATTTACTAAATATAATATCATATACTACAATCACATTTTATTTTACTATACAATAGATAAATACGTAGAGTGAAATATTTATTTTTAGATAATTACTATTAATACTAATATATTTTTAAAATTAATAAAAATGAATAAAAAAATTCTCTTTGTAACTACTGGCGCTACATTACCTTTTTTAGAACTCATAGAAGGCGTTTTAAGTAAAGATTTTTTAAAATCAGTTAAAAAGCATAATTTTACTCATCTAAGGATACAATATGGGAATGAAAATGGAGCAAAAGTGTTTAAAAATGGGTTGAAAAATTTACTAGATAGTAACAAAGATAATGGAAACGAATACTGGTATGAAAACATATGCATAACAGGATACACTTTGACTAATAAAATTGACGAAGAAATTAAAAACTCTGCAGTAGTAATTTCTCATGCTGGAACAGGATCAATTCTAGATACATTAAGACTTAAAAAAAAACTTATAATTGTTCCAAATACAAAATTAATGGATAATCATCAATTACAAGTTGCTTTAGAATTAGCAAAAAAAAATTATTTAATATGTTGTGAGTCTCCAAATAGTTTTTATCTATCTGAGGCATTAAATACTGCTACGGATTTTACATTTACAGAGTTTCCTTTACCAAAAATGAATTTTGTAGACATTATTGATATTGAAGCAGGTATCAAAACTTCAACTACATAATATATTATAGTATAATAATATAATAGATATAATATAAGAAAGTATTAAAAATGAATATAAATATTAAAAGAATTCTCATTTCACTCAATATATAATTATATAGTAAGAAAATATTACATAATAGTTGCAAAACTCATATACTAACACATACATAGAAACATAGAAACAAATACAGGAAAAAGCTAAAAATTTAAAAAAAAAATAAAAATAAAAATATATATTACAAAAAAAATAAAAATGCTAATATTTACAAGCAAAAGTTATATAAACAATATAATAAAACCCAGCAGTAATATAAAAATAAAATGGGGTCTAAATATAATTCGCAGAGAATTTATTACAAATAAATCAAATCAATTGGGAATATATACATATATATCCACCACATATAGGAAACTAAGTACATCTTCTACAGCAATTATTGTTGATAAAGATAAGAGTAATAATAACAAAAAAAAAAAGGATAAAAAATTTTCAAAATCAGTATTCTTTGGATTAGTAATGCTTATGCCTATAATTACATTTGGATTAGGTACTTGGCAAGTTAAAAGGTTAGATTGGAAAATGGATCTTATTGCAAGAGCAGAAGAACAATTAGCACAACCACCATTACCATTACCTTTACATGTTGATCCACTTTCAGTTCCATCATTTGAATTTAGACGTGTATATACATTTGGTAAATTTAGACATGATCAAGAAATGTTAGTTGGCCCCAGAGTACATGAAGGTAAAACTGGTTATCATGTAATTACGCCATTAGAGATTGTTGTTCCAGGATCGGATAAAACAAGTAAAGTACTTGTTAACAGAGGTTGGATTGATAAGGATGTTGCTAATCAAAAATTAAGAAGTAAAAAAGCATTACCAAAAAAGAAAGTTTACGTTGAGGCAATGTTAAGAGTAAATCCTGAAAAACCAAGATTTACACTTAATAATGAACCAGAAATGGGGGAATTTTATTTTGTTGATGTTGACCAAATGGCAAAATTAACTGGATCAGATCCAATATATTTAACACAAATTTCTGAACCAATACAGGATGAAAATCGTATTTTATCAGAAGAATCTAAACGTATTAAAACTGGTGTACCTTTAGGTTTTGAACCTAAATTAGAAATTAGAAATAATCATTTCCAATATATTATTACTTGGTATGGTTTATGTTTAGCTACTACGATAATGTTGGCTTTTCTAATGAGACGCCCTCGTTCTGCTATAGAAGCAAAAATGAAGCATGCAAAAGATTATGCTTAGTTTTTATTATTATATTGGTTTATAACTAGTGTGTGTATATATTTATTATTTAATTGTATGTATTAATCTTTATAGAGTTAACTTAAAATTATAAACTTATATAACCGAGTTATTATCGGGTATAGGGTATCGGGTATAATATATATTTTATATATACAGGACATAGCGGACATACAATACTACAACCATAAAAAATTTACAAAAAAAAAAAAAAAAAAAATACACACACACATACAAACACATACATTAAAACACAATGATGAAATCAGGAAATATCAATATAAGCATAAATTTATACAGAATGCTGCTACGGCAAGCAAATAAGCATGAAGATTATAATATTCGTGAATATGCACTACGCCGTATAAAAGATTCATTTAGGGAAAATGAAAAAGAGAAGAATTTACAAAGAATTCAACAGTTACAAAGTGAAGGAATGAGTCAATTAGATTTATTAACAAGACAATCAGCTATTTCACAAATGTATAAACATGAAAAACTTGTGGTAGAGAATCATTCTAGACCAGAAGAATTTCTTAAATTAGAAGAGGATCAAAATTCTGAAATTATTGCTCATAATTTAGTTTCTGAAAAATCAAAGATAGAAACTGAATCTAGTTTAAAGGAAAAAGTTGGTCAAAAATAATGATGAATGATTAAAATGTTGAGATTATTAAATGTTAAAAATATTTAAAATAAAAAATTTAACATATAATATACTATTACTTATTATCACAACTATATACCTAAATATACTAGAGATAAATATATGTATATATATTATAAATACTTAGATACATACACATATTCTTACGCTAACTACGCTACGGTTTACAATGTAAAATCATTTGCTTGTGATATGATTCAATGAATATGGTATGCTTTTAGTATAACTAATATATTTTAATTCTCAAGTAGCATCTTGTAAATATAATAAAGTTTGTTTAAGCATTATAAAGTGTGTATAGCTTTGCAACTTTGTAACTTTGTAACTGTGTAACTGTATAAATGTGTAAATATATTAAATATATGTATTAAATATATGTATTAAATAAAGTGTTAAATGCACGTGTAATAAATGTATTTCTATACAGTTGCAACTATTTTACAGTTAAGGTACAAAAATTCTAAAGTGATCTATACTGTATACTATAGTATAATAATAATAATAATAATAGTAATACTATACTATAGTATAATATAATAATAATAATAATAATAATAAAAAG
>JAJLXO010000249.1:27198-45500 GCA_030571375.1 Botryozyma mucatilis | reverse complement strand
GAAATTAAATAAAAAATGAAAAGTTTGCAAATTAATGCCGCAATTATGCACTAAAAATGAATTATTTGACAGCAATTTCAATTGTCATTTATGTTCAAGGAACCATGTATTAAAATATTATTAGTACATTAGTATTACATGAGAAATTAAATAAACAAATGAAAAGTTTGCAAATTAATACCGCAATTATGCACTAAAATTGAATTATTTGACAGCAATTTCAATTGTCATTTATGTTTAAGAAACCATGTATTAAAATATTAGTAGTACATTAGTATTACATGAGAAATTAAATAAAAAAATGAAAAGTTTGCAAATTAATGCCGCAATTATGCACTAAAAATGAATTATTTGACAGCAATTTCAATTGTAATTTTTGTTTAAGGAACCATCTGTTAAAATATTAGTAGTACATTAGTATTACATGAGAAATTAAATAAAAAAATAAAAAGCCGAAAAAAACAGAAAATATTTGATGACAACATGCTTAATAGCTGGCACATTCCATTAGATTTATTCGAAGAAAAAATTATTTACAAAAAGAAATGTCTTTTATCATACCACTAGTATTTTTTTAGTAACTATGATTTTAATGAAACCTGTACAAAATATGCTGTACATTATTTGTTCATAAATTTAAGTTCCTGACTATTTTTATGTTGTGTTTCTGTGGTAATTGAACCTTAAAAATTTGTTTCAATAGTAACTCTACTTATTGTCGCTTTATGTAATCTGGTTCGTTTTTATTACTAAAAGCAATGGCAACACTTTAATATCCTTTAATGATTTCTATTACGTATTTTCAATAGTACTCGATTCAATACAAGTAAATGATAGAGACAATTTACATTTTATTAATTAAATTTCAATTAATTAACAAAAAAACTTGTTGTAAAAATTTATTATAAAAATAAAAATAATATGATTGTGTAATGATAAATAAATAGAGAGTTAATTTCTACAACCCCACAGTAAGGGTTTTGACGTAAAAAAATTTTTAATTGCTTACTGAATATAATGATTATTCATAGAATAATATTCATTTAAAAGTTGATTTTTAAAGTTATACATAATAGCAATAAATCAAAGTTGTAAAATAAATATTTTTAATTAAATTTTAATTTTATAAATAATTATTATGGGAATTAATAATGTTAGCCGACCTTTTTAGCCTGTGTAGCCAATTTGAGAATTTATGTAATTGATTTATAATAAATTACTTAGCATATATAGTAATTATTCAGAAAATAGGAAAATAGCTAGTTTTAATTAATTTTTAGTGTCATAGATACACATCTATTAAATCTACGATTCTTATAATCCTATTTTGCAATATTATGTCTATATAGGTAAGTTAAAAATGTTTTTATATTAACTACTTAATTATTATTACTACGAGGACAAGAACTACGGTTATGACCATTGCAATAACCACATTTGAGTCTTTTTTGAGGATGCTCAACTATTTCAGCGGCAGTTGGAAATTTTCTAGTAGAAGAAGAAGATTTTTCTTTTTATTGTACAATGTTTAATGGTACGATAATACGTATGTCACCCCATATAAACTTTTCAACCGTTTTAATTACATAATCTTGTTGTGAAGGATGAAATGAAGACATTTTATCGTTTAGCAACGAAATTCTGTCAGAAAAAGATCTCATATTGTCTTGCAATAATGACTTTTCCTTCTCAGATAGTCAATATACACTACTAGCGAAAACGAAAAATATATCGGTATAGTCTCTAACAAAAAGAGGGTAAAATAATGGTATTAAAAACCTAATACCATTATTGTATCTAAAATACCGGTATTGAGGTGAGTCTGACACTGCTCCAAACTTGCTTTTTAAGCTCAATAAAGTAAGGGTTTTGTAGTTATGGCAACTGTATAGTTTTTTTTTTTTTAAAAAAAAGTGGGCATCATATAAATAAGGATAGGGTTTATTACAAATAAAAAAATAAAAAAAACTCTCGTTGAAACCAGTCTCTACTTTTAAGACCTTATGCGGCTTATTATTACTAGGTATAGCCAGATCTAGCAATTGCGTGTACACGCTGGATAATATTTATTTGATCACAACGAAGATTTGGACACTAGACCGAACTATTCAATTTCGATTTATTCGTATTACGGTCTACGATATTATAACTACACTACAGCATGAATTTTTGAAAACAATAAAATTTATTTATTTAAATAGAATAAATAGTTAACAAGTAGTTAAATTAATTTTATATAAAAGCTATTATTTTATTAATAAAATATATATTTTTTTTAAACTTTTTAAAATACGTCTTTAAGTATAAATAAAATATATTTATTATTCATCAGAAATGATAAAAGTATGTAAAATTTTAGAGTAATCAAAAATAGTTAAAAATTATAATGTTTTTTTTTTTTTTTTTTTTTTTTTTGTCAAAATTTCTAGTTATTTAAAAAAATATGAAAATATCAAAGAGTAAAACAAAGACAACTCATATATTTCTTCAAAAAGAAATATATATATAAAAACTAATTACAAAGATATTTGTTTATAATATCGTAATAATTCAATAAACAAAATTTACTCATTATACTTCTATTTTAATATTTTTTTTTACTTATTGTATTTGTATATACAAATCATTTTTTACATTATGAATTATTGGTTAAATCATTGGTAAGTTTTTTTTTTATTTTTTTATTATATTATTTTTTACATTATTAAAGTCTTTATTTCACATAATTTTTATATTGTATCAATTTATATATTCAAATATTTACATTTCTCAATTTTATTTATAGTACTTTTTATATAAACTTGGAACTATTAAGATTATTATTTTTTTCAGATTTCAATTTTTATATAAATATTATCAGGAAGATTTTCTAAAAGAATATGTGGATATAAACTAGGAACAACAGCTAATTTAGTAGTAGATAGTAATTCAAGAACTTACTAAATTTAGTTACCACATTATCCATCGCATATTGTATTTCTTCTAGACTTTCTCTAAGTTCCACATTATTAGTCAACTCCATGTATAAGACTTCCACCATTGCCAACCCACCCCGATAGTTGGATATTTACTTTTAAATAATGACGTAGTTGCACTTTTGAAAGGTTTTAACAATTGAATAATAATATCTATATTGTTTTCTTCTTGTGCTGATAATTCATACTTTTGTAAATATTTATCATTTCGTAGATTCTCTTTAGCACTAAAAATAAGATTTTTGTAGACACTTAGCATTTCTTCAGTGTTATTCCAGCGAGTTAGGACATCACTTGGGATTATTCTTGGAGTGACCCCTTCTGGAAACAATTTTACGTATGTTTGATATAGTTTACTGGATTATTTTAAGTTTACGGAGAGATCATGTAATTTTTCTACGGAGTTATGAATATTGGAAAGTCCTTTATCTGCAACTAAATGCAAAATATGGGCAGCACATCTAATATGTAATGGATGTGAGTAGTCATTGTCAATACATTTTTTTTTAATAGCCTCCATTGCTACAATATTATTTTTTGCATTATCAGTCGTAATGGCCTTTACCTGGCCAAGTATTTTATAATCCTTCATAACTTCGAAAGTCTCATCAGCTAAAAACAACCCAGTGTGAGGGTGCGCGTGAACTTTGATTTATAACGTAATATAACGTAAAACTCAGTATCAATAAAATGATAAGGGGATTGAAGAGTTTACGACCCACTCTTTTATTGAATCATTAAAATCTTTTTCTTAGTCTTCATTTAATTTTAAATGAAAAGTTACTTTTTCTTTTGATAAATTTGCTCCAGCTTCATCCGATCCAAAATGTTGTTTGTCCAAATGTCTAGTAAGCGTGGAACTAAAACATTTAAAACTAAATGTTCCACTACAAGTAAGGCAAATAAATTCTAAATTATCCGTAGTATTAGTAAAATAAGTTCTGCAAACAGCTATTCTTCCAAAAGCTTTTGTTAATGAAGCTACGTTTTTAGGTACCGGGGTACATTCAATACTTTTACAGTTAATTTATTTATGCTTTTACGAATAATATATACATATATATGTTTACGTATTATGGCTTTATGACTCTAAAATAAATGACTTACGTAGAACTGGAAGTATCAAGAAATGTAGGTATTAAAGATTCATTAGATAGTTCAGGAGTAGTTTCCCGTGGTGAAGTAAGAAGAAGCTCTTGATTGTTTATAGTATTATGTATTATTAATTTACAATAGTATATAGTTTGTTTTAGATTTACAATTGTATTTATAAATTTAATTTACAAATTTTTTTTTTTATAATTAATATATGTTATGAAGGAGGAAGTTCTTATAGATAGCTTCATTAAGAATATCACATATAAAATTTTCGTGCATTTGCTTTTTTGAATAGTAAACTAATTTTTATAAATAATACGAAAAAATAAGCCGTAATACGATTTCTCTTGCTTACGGTCTTTTTGGACCATCCAGAAAAAAGACGGCCCAAAAAAAAAAAGACCGTCTTTTTGGACCGTCCACAAATAGACCGCTGAAAAATTAGACGACTAAAAGACGGTTATTATGAAAAAGACGATCCAGTGGCCCAGCTTATTATGACGCTAAAATTTAATTAAAACTAGTGATTTTCCTGTTTTCTAAATAATTACTATATATGGTAAGTAATTTATTATAAATCAATTACGTCAACCCTTAACTTGGCTGCACAGGCTAAAAAGGGCGGCTGACATTATCAATTCTCAATTATTATATGCAATGACTACATAATTTTTACTTACGTAAAGCCTAGCAAAACCTTAAAGGATTAAAGGGTGGATATTAATTCCCAAATTAATATTATTCATTTACCTTTTGTAAAATTTATTTAAACTCCAAAACAAATTCTATAGTTTAACTTTCTGAATCATGAAATAATATAGCTTAAAAACAATCTTCACATTAAATAACCTTACATACCTATACAAAACTTTACGTAAAAACGTTATTTTGAAATAATATAAGACGACATTGTTATAGAATTTTAACGTTTTCTTCGAAACATGCTAAAAAGTCGCAAAGTAAAAAAAATAAAAAAAAAAATACATTATTGTGATTAAGTAATTTTTTTTTTTTTTTTTTTTTTTTTTTTTTTTTTAACACACATATTTATTTAAAATTAATATTAATCTATTTAAAATGATTCGACAACTTCGTTATTTAAATTTTAGTGCGATGTTCTTTCAAAACAATAATATACTTTTAATTATAAGCTGTCAAATATGTGACAACTCGTTGGCAATAAGTTGATTTTATTTGCTCAATTGCGGTTAGTTTTTTTTTTTTTTTTATATACGTGGTATTATTTTTTATCTTTAATAAACAAATTGAATTGTTTGCTACTTATTGATTTTTAAGAACTATATATTAAAAACGTTTTAGTCTAATTAAAATGATTTCTTTTTTTTACAGTTATTTATTTTATTTTTCCATTAAAATTAAAAACTAAATATATAAAGGTCTTTTCTTGCATAATATTTGTAAGAATAGTTAAATGATATTAATTTAAAAATTATTATCACTATATATATCTAAAACTTATAATTCGGACTCAATATTTTTTATATCTTTTTTTATTGAGTTTATTCACGGTTTATGACGGAAATTTCAAATGATATTTCCCCACGGGATAAAGAATTTAATTGCATTTCTACTATAACAAGTACCAGTACAGTAATTAAAGCAAATGTTGTAAATCAAACTATTACAGAGTTATGCGATACCTCTTCCCCTTCTATTGCACAAGTTGCACAAGTTGCACAAGTTGTATATGTTTCTATTGCTTATTCTACTGGTGATTATACTATTACGTCGAATGAGAAAGTAGGAATCACACATGTTTCTAAAATCCCTGCAACTATAACAGTAAATTAATCTCCAACTACTTTGTATTATGCTGATTCTTCAGTTACTAATGTCTATTTAACTGATTCAAATGATAAAGTTAATGCTTACAGGGTAAAAGTTTCTCTACCTAATAATAATGCAACTAGTGTTCAATATGTTACCAAAACTATTTACACTGAAGCTAATTTGGATTCAGACTCGGTTATTCAGTACAACCAAATATTGTGACTAATGAAAAAATAGTCGATTATGGGTCTTCGCCTTTAAATGATTTGCCTAATAATAAACAGGATTATTATGTTTCCGATTGTGATATTACCATTACAACAAGTTTAACAAAAACCATTACAAACACGAAAGTAAATGGAGACACTTATCGTGCAACTACTTGTGTTCCCATAGTTCGTGCATTTAGTTCTAAGACTACAATATACTATAATAATGCACAAGCTACCATTAATTCTCATAATATAATCAAAAAACCAGAATGCAATCTCTGTATAACTTCAAAGGTAGTAAAGACTGTCACTGTAACTGACAAAGAATGTGTTACGACTTCTTATGTAGCTGTTCATGCTGGTGTCAAGGTTACTAGTTTTGAAGTTATTACATATCCTATAACTTATACTACCAATACAACTTCGTATAAAACTGTTCAGCTTCTGTCAACTATATTTTCAACATTTACTAATACAGGTCATATTCCTTCATCGTACACCTATTATGATTATGCAACTTGTAGTTGTTCTGTTGTTGTTCCAGTTCCGCCCTACAAAACAACAACTTCGATTTATACATCTTCTGGTCCAGTGCCACCACCATATACTACAACCAACTCACAAGGAAGTTCCATTGTTGTTGTTCCTCAACCTCCAATAAGCACTACGACATCTGTTTATACATCGTCTGGTCCTATCCTATCACCATTCACTACAACCAACTCACATGGTAGTTATATTGTTGTAACACACACTCGTTCAATATCTTATACGACTACTACGACAACTGTTCCGACTATTCCAGTTCCTACTACTACTACGGTACCCCCAGTCGGCACTACACCAGGTACAGTTATTATTAAACTTCCTCCTTCACATGTCATGACTACTACTACTATTACTGTCTCCACAATTTCAGTATTAACCACCACTACTGTTCCACCAGTTGGCACTACTTCTGGTACAGTTAGTATTGAACTTCCTCTTTCACATGTCATGACTACTACTACTATTACTTTCTCTACAATTTCAGTATTAACCATTACTACTGTTCCATCAGTTGGCACAACAACTGGTAATTTTATTATTGAACTTCCACCTTTTAGTGCTATGACTACAACAACGACAACTGTTCCTACTATCTCAGTTCCTACTACTACTACAGTTCCACAAGTTGGTACGACTCTTGGTACTGTTATTGTTGAAGTTCCACCTATTTATATATGGACTACTAGAACAACTACAGTTACTGGTATTTCAGTTACCACTACTACTTCGATTTCACCAGTTGGTACACACCTGGTACAGTTATTATTGAAGTCCCATTTTCTACATTATGCACTACAATTACTTCTAGACCTACTACACCGTATTCACCTGGATATGTTAGTAATATTACACCTTTAGGTTCAATTCCAGGTACTGTTATTATAGTTCCACCACCGTATTCTACTTCAATTTCGATTGACACAGATTCTGAATCATTGCCTCCTATTTATACTATTAGCAGTAATGGTGCGCAGTCTGTGACAATTTACATTCCCATTCGCTACTCTACTAACACTACTACTTTCATTTATATTGGCACAAGCAAGACTTATAAATCCTCTAGTTTATCGTTTATAAGTAAAGATTATTTACAACATGTGCGTCTTAGTGTATATTATCCTTCAAATTATGTACCCTGCTGTTCTGAATTTTATTCCGAAAGCTTGGTACCTCGAGGACCAAAAGGCTTAAATGCGACGGCTTACAGCTGGTACTATCCTTGTCGTCCTGATCTTTATACTGAATGGAAGAAATCATATAGTGCTTGGTATCCAAATTCGTATATGACTGTAACCCCAATTTCATCGGAAACAGGGGTAACATCTATTAGTATATACACCACTTGTTATAAACCAAATGGTGCGACGTGCGTGAATAATTTTGATCTGTTTGGCATGTCAGTTTTTCAAAATAATTTTACTGTGGTTTTACAGGGATACATCTGTGCTCCTGCGTCTGGGCAATATGCACTATCTTTATTAGCGGATGATAGGGGTTCGCTGTTTATAGGGGTTTCAAGTGCATTTGATTGTTGTGAAAGTTTCAATGGTCCAAAAGCGGTTGCACTAAATGTCGTGCCTTTTTTGCAAAAAAACGAAGGAACGGCCACAGGCTATGTTTATCTAAATCAGATGAATTTTGTCCCATTGCGGATTGTTGTCACGAATATGCAGGCATATTAGTTCATGAGTTTTTACATTAGATGTTCAAATGGTACTACATCTTATGACTTGTCTTTTTTATTTACGGGGAACCTAAATGCTTGCTAGTTTTACTTGGGATGTGTTTTAAATTAAATAATAAGTTATCAATTTACACTACGAACGGAAAATATATTGTAGACTATTGTGTAGTATACTTAAAACATTTTGTAATTTATAAAAATTAAATTGTAATTCATAAAAATTAATTATATAGGGTCGTTGTAAACAATAAAACGAAACAATTAGGTTTCTTGTGTTTCTAAGAATTAGGTTTAATTGTGATTGATTATATAATAAATATTTTAAAAGTAATACGATGTAACACGAGTTTTTTTTTATATAAACATTCGTATTAAATTGTATTACGTTTTATATAAAAATCTATTTCGCTTAAAATACGCCCGGTTCAAAAAATCCCTTAAAAAAATACCTTTTCGGATTAAAATAAACAAATCCAAGCCGTGAAGAAATATCATTTTATTATAAAAATTGTAATAATTTTAATTATATTTAAAATATATTTATAAAATATAGGTATTTATATATCGGTTCTTTAAAGATTTATTAGTATAAATTTTGATAAAAAAATGGGTTCAAAGGGTAAAAACTCATCAAAATCTAATAAATCTGCCAAGTCTAATAAATCGGGTAAATTGAGTATATCAAATAACAATAATACCATAGATGATGTAATTAATAATAGTAATACCAGTAATACTAGTAATAAAATTAATAACAATAATAATAATAATAATAATAAACATAGCATAGAAAAGGGAACTAGTACAGGAATACACACTGACGACAATAAAACTAGCGATGGAATTAAAAATAGGAAAAATAACAATAACAATAACAATAAAAATAAAAATTTTAAAGATGAAAAAATTATAACTGATAAAAAAAAAGTAAATGAACAAAATGACAATAAAACTAACTCTAATTTATTAGAAAATGATGGAAAAAAAAAAAAAAATCATCATCATCATCATCATAAAAATCATAAAAGAAGATCTTTTTTTTTCAGTTCTGGTACATATTTTGGACCAAAAAGATTTATTTTTATTATAGGCACATTACTTGGTGTTTTAGGAGCAACATATTGGGCACATACAAATAATATTGTTGATGTCTCACAATTTGGATATAATTTAAACGATCTTTCAGATTTTGGTGCATCTGGCGCTATTGGAGCATTTTCAGATTTTGTAGATGAACTCAGTTCAAAATTACCATTAAATGTTTTAAAAGAAGCAAAAAGTATATCAGAAACAGAAGCAAAATTAGCAAAACTTTCAAAACCATTTGCTGCTGGTCGTTATATAAGTGAACAAAATTTAACTGCAAAATATCCTGTTGTTGCAATTCCAGGAGTTATTTCAACAGGTTTAGAATCTTGGGAAGTAACAACTAAACAATCTCCGAATTCTTCATGTTCAATTGACTCACATTTTAGAAAACGTTTATGGGGTAGTTGGCATATGATTTCAACAATGTTATTTGATAAAAAATGTTGGCTTGAAAATATTATGTTAAATCCTGAAACTGGACTTGATCCTCCAAATGTAAAACTTAGAGCCGCACAAGGGTTTGAAGCTGCTGATTTCTTTGTTACTGGTTATTGGATTTGGAATAAATTAGTTGAAAATCTTGCTGCTTTATCATATGATCCAAACAATTTTTGTGTTGCATCTTATGATTGGCGTCTTACATACTTAGATTTAGAAAGAAGAGATGGTTATTTTTCAAAGTTGAAAATGCAAATTGAAACAAATAAAGCACTAACAGGAGAAAAAACTGTTATTGTTGGCCATTCTATGGGATCACAAGTTATTTTTTATTTTATGAAGTGGGTTGAAGCAAGTGGTCCATTATATGGTAATGGAGGACCAAAATGGGTAAATAATCATATTGCTGCTGTAATTGATATTGCTGGTTCAATGCTTGGAACACCTAAATCAATTGTTGCAGTGTTATCTGGTGAAATGAAAGACACAATACAATTAAATGCTCTTGCCATTTATGGACTTGAACAATTTTTTTCTAGATATGAAAGAACGCGTATGTTGCACACTTTTGGAGGTGTTGCTTCAATGTTTCCTAAAGGCGGTAATAGAATATGGGGTAATATTGATGGAGCACCAGATGATCCTCCAAATGCAAATATTTCATTTGGGCAATTTATAGGCTTTAAAAAATCAAAATCAAAATTATCTGAAAGAAATTTAACTGTGGAGGATGCATTAGATTTTCTTTACACACAAACCCCAGATTGGTATACCAAGAGAGTTAAAGAAAATTTCTCTACCGGATATGCTTCAACTGCAAAGCAATTAAAAGCAAACGAAAAGGACCAATCAAAATGGATAAATCCTTTAGAGGTTGCTTTACCATATGCTCCTGATATGAAAATTTATAGCTTTTACGGAGTTGGGAAACCAACAGAACGGTCGTATTGGTATACTGAAGTTGACAATAAAGATGAAGTAAAACTAAATGTTACAATGGATAAATCAGTAGGAAATACTGTTTTAGTTGGGGAAGGTGATGGAACTGTTTCTCTCATTACACATGCTATTTCCCATAGTAAGTTTTTTTTTTTTTTTTCCTATTTATTATTTTATATATTTTTATTTACTTATGATAGTGTACTAACTTTACAATAGTTTGGAAAATGCCAAAAAATAGATTTAATCCTGCTGGAATTGAAGTTAAAATTGTTGAAATGTTGGATGAGCCAGAAAGATTTGATATTAGAGGAGGTCCTCAAACTGCAGATCACGTTGATATTTTAGGTCGCGCCGAACTCAATGAACTTATTCTTAGAGTTGTTGCAGGTGCAGGCGACGACATAAATGAACGGATACAAAGTAATATAACTGAATATATCAGTAGGATGGATTTGGATTTATAAAAGTACTATAGAATTGTATATTATTTTATTTGTTTTAATTTCAATAATTATTTACTTGTATATTTATTTGTATATTTATTTACATATATATTTGCATATGTATTTGCATATATGTATTTGTCTATATGTGCACTTGTACAAAATAAATCTAAACATATCATAATTACGCACTTGTTTACAACAAATGAAAATATATTATAAATCTATGCAATACATTATGCAGTGAATAAAAACCATTTGCCAAATTATTATTTATTATACATAACAGGTAAAAATAAAATTAAAAATAAAAAAAAAATAAAACTAAACATAAATGATAAAATGAATAAATGATAAAATAAAATAAAATAAAATATAAAAAACAAACTAAAAACTACATAAAGACACCAAATCCGAAGCCCATTAAAATTTTCTAAAAGTTTTCTAGGCAAGAGTAAATACTTATTGTCCAGAAGTTGAATATTTAGTAACAGCTTTTGTACCTTCTGAAACAGCATGTTTAGCAAGTTCACCAGGAAGGATAAGTCGTACGGCAGTTTGAATTTCTCGTGAAGAAATAGTTGATCTTTTATTATAAGCAGCAAGCTTTGAAGCTTCAGTTGCTATGCGTTCAAAAATGTCATTTACAAAAGAATTTAAGATAGACATTGCTCTATTTGAAATACCAGTATCTGGATGTACTTGTTTAAGAACTAAAAAAATTAGTATGAATGTAAACAAAAATAAAAAATAAAAATATATATATAAATTAAATTTATAAACAAACCTTTGTAAATATAAGAAGAGTATGTTTCTTTACGTGTTTTTGTACGTTTCTTTTTGTCTCCACTAATAGTCTTTTTACCAGCTTCTTTTTTTTCTACAACTGGTGCTTTTCCAGCAGGAGCTTTTGAAGCAGGTTTCTTTTCAGCTTTTTGTGGTGCCATTATAAAAATTTATTTATTTATTTTTTTGTGGATAAAGTTATTGTTTTTGAATGAAATAATACTAATTAATTAATTAAATTAATAGTATTAACTTTATTATATAGTATAATTTTTTAGGATAATGTATGTATATTATCTTATTATAGAAATTAAAATTTATTATTTAACGAAATAGAAAATAATAGGATGGCGCGTCTATTTTATACACAGAAATTTTGGTTGCCATCACCATACATCACCAGGGGAGCTTACATAAGCTGCTTTATGTTTTACATTTTACTATGGTTTGTTATATAAGCAATACAAAATAATATTATATAAGCACACATAACAACAGGGGCTTTTTTTTCATCACCGCATTCGCCTTACTTTATATAAAAAGAAACTAGCCGCCAGATTTAAGACGCGATTAATTTAAACAACTAGCATATTAATATTGTTGAATAATTTTTTTATAATATATAATACATTTTTTGCACTTTTTAATTATTATTCAGTTAGAGTAATATTAAAAATATAAAAATTTTCATTAAAATTTCAAATATCAAATATTAAATTTAAAATTAAAATTAAAGTCATAAAAAATGTCTGGTGGAAAATCTGGTGGTAAAGCAGCCTCTGCTACAAAATCTCAATCTCGTTCTTCTAAAGCTGGATTAGCATTTCCTGTAGGTCGTGTTCATCGTCTTTTACGAAGAGGAAATTATGCTCAACGTATTGGTGCTGGTGCACCAGTTTATCTTGCTGCTGTTCTTGAATATTTAGCAGCTGAAATTCTTGAATTAGCTGGAAATGCAGCTCGTGATAATAAAAAAAGTAAGTTTAGTTGTGATTAGAGTGATTTTGCATGTTGTATATTTTGTATATTTTGTATATTTTGTATATTTTGCATATGTTGCATATGTTGCATTTTTAGCATATTGTATATTTAGTATTTTTTTATTTTTTATTTTCATTTCATTTCATATTTACATATTTACATATTGCATTTCATACTAACTTATAGCTCGTATCATTCCACGTCATCTCCAATTAGCCATCAGAAATGATGAAGAATTAAACAAACTTTTGGGTCATGTTACAATCGCACAAGGTGGTGTTCTTCCAAATATTCATCAAAATTTACTTCCAAAGAAATCTGGCAAAGGTTACAAAGCCAGTCAGGAGTTGTAGTTTTTTTTGCAATACGATTTTTATTACGGGTTTCTGGTTACGTTTTTCATTTTTATTTTTATTTTTATTTTTATTTTTATTTTTTTCTATTATTCTTTAGAAACAGTTTTCATAATTTTATATATATATATTTTTTTTAGTTTTCATTTTATGATTTTTTTTACTTTACTATCATTATATTATCATTTAGTATGTACTATAGTTACAATTACGCCTTAGGTTATTTGCTTTTAGATAAATGGAGAATATATAAAGGATTTATTTAGGTTAATTTTTTGTAGTTATTTAGTTAAAATGTTTGGATAGGAAGATACTTTTCTAAATTATTTTAATACTATTTATATATATAGATTATATGTTTCAATAATTTCTTTTATTTATCTTTATTTATGATTTAAAAATTCATCTCAATGAGTAATTATTTATTTAATATAGTCTAAATTTATTTTCTTGTATTTTAAATATCATAATAGATCTCCTATATGTACTTATTGGATTTAATAATTAAGTATAAAGGATATATATGTATATATACAAATATTGACTGGCTGTCTTTAGGCTAATTTAGACCATTTTATATTTTCATAGCAACCATTTGTGTACTATAAATTCCAATCGTACTTTTATTTTGTAATTTAGTATTGAGCTTTTTTACAATATGTATGTATGTATGTATGTATGTATGTATGTATGTATGTGTGTATGTATGTATGTAAATATATGCCGTTTCTAGCAATGATCCCTGAAATAAACAAAAGTATGCCCAAAATAAATTCAAAGACTATACATATAACATATATAAATAATCTATATACAACTTCTTTTTCGCCAAAGTAAAAATATCCTGATATAAAACAATCACAAAATATTAATGTATTGATTGCGAAACCGAATATATAAATATATATAAATACATATACATATTCTAAACTAAAATATAATAAATAAAATAAAAATGAAATCTATACATGTCATAACAGATTTTCTTTTAGACAAACATCAACCGTATTCAAAGTCAAACAATTAAATTCCGAAAAAAAACTAGATTATATATTGAAATAACAAAAATAAAATAATAAAATAAAATAGTAAATGTGACAAGAATCCAATGGACCTAAGCAAAGTTTATATAAATATGTTTTGTATAATATAATAAAGTTTTAATTAAAAAAACCCTCCAACAGCTATTTTAAAATAATATATTAGTATAAAACTAGAGTAATAAATAAAAATTTTAATAATAAACAGTTAGTTAACTTACGTTCTTCTAATGATGGATGTGCATTACGTTCATATTTGGTACCTTATGTAATAAATTAGTGTTAGTGTTAGTAAATTAAAAATAAAAAAAAGTAACTAAATATAACATTAATATAAAATTAATAGAATAAAACTCACCTCCTGGACGAGATGGAGGAACTATTGGTTCTGGATGTTCATATTTATTTAATGTTTTTATTGTAGCAAGTAATAATAACTAAAATATCGTTAGTAAATGAAAAGAACATAAATTTAAATCAATTAAATAAATCACAATACAATATATAAATAAAAATATAAATAAAAATAAAACTAACCTTAACATCATTTGCATCCTGCACAGTTCTATTGGCTTCAAATTGTCTACGAATATCGATAGCTACTGATCTCCATACATCTCTTCTGACTGACCAATTTAATGAAGTCTTTAATGCTCTTTTATACAAAGATAATACAAATGTTCTATGCGCAGGAGTAAAAGGTTTAGGTAGCGACATATTTATTTACCAATTGTTATGTATTAAAATATATATTATTTAAATTCTATTTATTCACACCTTTAAAATAATTATTACCTAACAATCTTTATTAGACATTTGAATGTCAAGACAACAAGAAAACAAAAAGTGAAATAAAATACTAGGAGAAAAAGAAAAGAAAGAAAAAAAAAATGCACGTGATTCATTATTCTCCAATAAAAACAATTTAAAATTAACTAATCACGTGCAAATTATTATAGCAGGGTAATTACTTAAAACAATTTACCCTAATACCAATTTAATTTAACATATCCGAGTGTCCCCGGTTTTTCTCTTTTAGTACACTTTCTACTTGTTTATTCCCCAGTGTCACCATAGCAACATTTAGATAACAACAATATTAAAGGAAAAACTAAACCAAATTTCATAATCCAATTATTTTTCTATATAAATTAAAAACAAATACTATATAAGATTTATTATTTATATTATTTTTTTTTTTTTAATTTTGTTTTGTTTTGTGGTATATTTATTTTAATATAATATAATATATTATTTTATTATTTTAATAATTTAAGGGAAATTATTTTATAGCATTTATTTATATATTTATTTATATATATATATATATTTTCCCCTTGTTTACATTTGTTTATTATTAAATTTTTTTTTTTTTTTTTTTTTTTTTTACCCCTCTTTTTGCATATTACAACATATAATATAAAAATATCAAAATGTTTAAATCTAGTTCTAGACAAATTTCTCAACTTTCCCGTGTTTCTATTAAAAATAACACTATTAAAACCGTAGCAACTAAATCTGGTTTTTCTTTAACTAGCAAAAATGTTACTAGTAGAAATATTTCATTTATAAGTTATAATAACTCTGTTTTAAATGTTAGATCAGGTTTAAAGTAAGCACAATTGCTATTATTGTTAATAATTAATTATATTGTGTTTCTGTTTATATTTATTATATACTTTGGTGAATTATATTAGTGTTCACAGTTCTAACTTTGAGCTTGAAGACTTCAAAATGCAAATAGTCCTTTATTATTGAGTAGGAATTATGGTATGTACGACTTTATTTTTATTTAATTTTTTATTTAATATATATTTTTTTTTTTTTTTTTTGTGCAAACAATACTAACTATATTAGCTGTAAAAACTGTAAAAGTTCCAGAAATGGCAGAATCAATCACAGAGGGTTCAATTGGTCAATGGTTAAAAAGTTCGTATTTTTTTTTTTTTTCTTGATATATTCATACTATAGAACTCAATATCTAACCAATTTTTTTTTTTTTTTTTAATGTTACTATTTTAAATAGAACCTGGTGACTATGTAGAGCAAGATGAAGAAGTTTGTTCCATTGAAACTGATAAGGTATGTTTTTTTTTTTATTTTTATTTTTTATAATCTTTTATTAATATTGTATTAACATTTTTTTTTTTTTAATTCTAAAGATCGATGTCGCTGTTAATGCCCCAGTCGCTGGAACTATAAAAGAAGAATTGTTTGCTGAAGGTGATACTGTTACTGTAGGTCAAGATTTACTCACTATAGAAGAAGGTGTTGGAAAAGCTTCTTCAGAAAAGAAACCTGAAAGTGAATCAAAACCAGCAGAACCTAAAGAATCTGCTCCTGCAAAGGAAGAATCAAAACCTGCTTCTCCTCCTCCTTCTTCCGCTCCTACTAAAGCTGCACCAGCTCCTTCTCCCAGCAAACCAGCTGAAACTTCAGCTCCTAAACCTTCAAAACCAGCTTCTAAATCTTCCTCACCTTCAATTCAAATTGGTGCTGCTGGTAAATCATTTTCTAGAGCTGAACATCGTGAGAAAATGACTCGCATTAGATTGCGCACTGCTCAACGTTTGAAAGAATCACAAAATTCTGCTGCTTCTTTAACAACTTTCAATGAAGTTGACCTCACAAGCATAATCGAATTACGAAAATTGTATAAGGATGAAATCTTGAAAGCTACAGGAATAAAACTTGGCTTTATGTCTTTATTTACTAAAGCAGCAACTCTTGCAATGCGTAATATCCCTTCAGTCAACGCTGCAATTGAAAATAATGATACAATTGTTTATCGTGACTATGTAGACATATCAGTTGCTGTAGCAACTCCAAAAGGTCTTGTTACACCAGTAGTAAGAAATGTAGAATCTCTCTCAGTGCTTGAAATCGAAAAGGCTATTCATGACATTGGTGAAAAGGCACGAGACGGAAAACTCACATTAGAAGACCTTGCCGGAGGAACTTTTACTATTTCTAATGGAGGTGTTTTTGGCTCTTTATACGGAACTCCAATCATTAATTTGCCACAGACTGCTGTGCTTGGTATGCATGGTATTAAGCAACGTGCTGTAGTAGTTAATGGAAAGGTAGAGGCTCGTCCAATGATGTATCTTGCCTTAACTTATGATCATAGAGTCTTAGATGGCCGAGAAGCTGTTACTTATTTGAGACTTATATGTGAATATCTTTCTGATCCTAGAAAAATGTTACTTGCTTAAGCTTTATTAATTTAATATAAGACTTAAGTTTTTTTCTTTTATTTTTATTAAAAATAATTTAATTCACTTATTAGTTTGATGTTCTTATATAGTATTGATTTCATTAATACATAGTTTAATACATTTGAATGAAATGAAAACATTTCTGTTTACTTTTTTTGTTTTTTGTTATTTGATTCACACGTCACTTTTAATTATTGTGCCCAGAGCGAATTTTAGTTGATTGTTCTAACAATATATTGTAATAGCTATTATTTGAAATCTATCGTCGATGCAATCTTTGTATTACTTCACATGCTACATTAATTTTTATATTTATTTTGCTAACCATTATTGAATTCTTTTGATAAATTGTAATATTAAAAGAGCTTTCCACTTTAGATAAAAAGATTACAGAAATGTTAATTCTATGTTTTCTTTAGTCTCATTACTCTCTTTATATAAATTTTTATTTTATTTGCAAATACAAAGAAAAAATTAATAAAAAAACAAAAAGGTTAATAGAATTCATAATAAATATGGATGTGCTAACTATTATAGCACTTTTAAGAGTACGTTATTCTACAAAAACTATTATATCAATAATAATATTCTAAATAAATAAATAAATAAATAAATAAATAAATAAATAAATAAATAAATAAATAAAAAAAAAAAAAAAAAAAAAAAAAAAAAAAAAAAAAAAAAAAAAAAAAAAAAAAAAAAA
>JAJLXO010000249.1:0-27098 GCA_030571375.1 Botryozyma mucatilis | reverse complement strand
TGCAAGCATGATATAAAAAGCATGAAACAGTTTAAAAAAAATGGTAAACAATAAATAAAATAAAATAAAAAAAATCAAACCATGAAATAATAAAAATAACAAATATAGCAAAATAAACAAAAATGATAAGGTTTTCAGTCCAAAACTTCATATTATAACCCACCAACATCCTGCTAACATTACTATTAAAACAACTGCAGTTACAACACCAGCACCAGCACGGTCGCCAGTAGTTGAAGGAGACAAAGTTACACCCAAAGAATTTAAAGAAGAAGTGCCAGCAGTATAACTTCCGTTTGACGTTGCACCATTAAACGCGGTATAAGGTGGGGCAGCCATATTAATCATCAAGTTTTGGGTAACTTCTAAAGCGGAAACTTCTTGACCTAATCCCCAAGTTCCATCGTATCCAGTCCAATTCCAAGAAATTCCACAAGTTATATAATCAGAAGGTCCAGTACAAGATTGTGCAGCACCCATAGCTGAAATACGTAAATAAAATAAAATGTCATCGTTTAACCAACGACATAAAACCGCTGTTAAGCCTATAAATCGTGAAAATATGGCTTTGAAAATTCTTTGATCTGTATTACAAGTACCGACACCTTCACAAGCATATTCCGTCATAGTATTATTTTTGAAAAAAACTTTTTTTGAATTGCTCCACGCTAAATCAGTTCTATCTTTCCAAGTATCACTTTCTGTAAAATTGTATAAATAAGCTGCTCCAGAGATTATAAGACCTGCGTTATAGGACCATTGCAAATGGTTAACTGTAGTACAATTTATATCAGTATCCGAACCATCATATACAGCCAAAGTATCTATATCCAATAATTTAATAGATTCCATCCAATCCCATGTTTTTTCTGCCCAATCAACATAAGATTCATTACCAGTATATCGTGCTAACCTTGCAGCTAAATGAAATAATGCAGCATTAGACACAGAATTTTTATAATTATATCCATTATTAAAACTAAAGATTTGCCAACGTAATCCCCCTCCACATGTTGAATTATCCCATCTTTCTGACATTGTATTAAAGACAGCTTGAGCCAAATAAAGCCATTGTGGCTGATTTGATTTTGGATTTGTAAAATTACGTTCTGCTGCGCCCATTGCAGCAATACCCCAAAATGCTTGATCATCATTACCTTCTGTAACAGTTTGATTTTCAGGCATGTAATCCCAATTATCACCGGTTTGATAAAGCATTGCGGTCATTGTTAAATTATTCCATTCATCATCACCTGTAAAATGCCAATAATCAATTAAGCTTCCCCATACAGCACCCGCATGCCACCAATAATATGGCCATGAAAATAATCCTATTGTGTCACCATATCTATCTCCAACATAATAAGAAAGAGCTCCTCTTGCATATAAATATGTAGCATTTTTTATAGTAGCAACATCGTCAACATCTAAGTCCATACAAAATATCTCTTTACTAAAAAAGGATATCCATAGTAAAAAATGAGTCAATTTACCTAAGGTCAAATGCATCTTCATTTTCTACCTATTTTTTTATTTTGTTTTATTTTTTTATTTTATTATTATTAATAATACTTCTTAGGATGATTTCTTCTTTGTTATTTTGTAATTTTGTTATTTCCGATTTTTTTGCAGATAAATTCTTTATTTCACACTTTCTAATAGCATGGATTAAATATTTAATTTTATTTTGATTTAATAATAAAAATGTAAACTAATTTATTAAATAAAATATAAACCCATCTAGTTAGCAAAGTTTTCAATGTATATTAAATTAAAATTTCAGAATTTTAAAAAACCAATAATACGTTTATCAAGTTATAAGTAAAAAAATATAAATTATTAATATATTAATATAATAATTATAATATTCACGTACTTGAATATATTTTATTATTAGCTAGCAGTTGAAGAATTTTACACAGCAAACTACCCTTTTTTTAATTTTATTTTATTTTCTTTTTCTTATTGATATTTACAATTTTCTAAAATGGTCCTTCTGAGAAAAAGAAAAAAAATACTCCATGGAAACATACAAATCATAAAAAAAAATGTGTTATAGTAAAAAGAATAAATCACCATATAAAATAGAAAATAATTCTTGGCTTACGTAACAAGCTGTGATGTAATAGGGTTTTACATTTAGAGTACTTTTTTTTTGTTAGAGTTGCTATGCTAATTTTACTTCTTTTTTTTTTTTTTTTTTTTCGCTGTTAAATAAAATTATTAGGGGTTTTACTGACTGTGTTGTTAAAAGAAAACTATTATTTTTTTTCATCAAAATAGATTCTACATTTAGACATTGTTTTACGTAGTAAATATTATTGAAAATAAATCAGGGCTGCGTAAAATCAATTGTGAGAATTAAAAATATTAAGTATCTTAGTTTTTTTACAATTTATTTTCAGTTTATGGAATTTTTAATTGGTTCTCATTTGAAAAATAATATACAAAAACATTTATATTTATTTTGTTTTACTCATTTTTTTGCTTTTACTATTTACTTTATACTGAAATTACTTATGCCATCCTAAATACTTATTTTACCCTGAAAATGATTAATATAGTCACGTGATTGAAGTCGCTCTTATAAAAGGGAAAAAATAAACTGTTTTTGCAATGCTCGCCACTTTAAGCTTTTTAAATCTTACTATGAAAATCAATTTCTATTTAGATAGATTAATTCTTTTATTTAATTTAATAATTATAATAGTTTATATCTAAACAATATATATACAACTTGAAAATAATAAAAAAAAAAGAAATACAAAAGCTATAGTTTTTATTTACTTTAATATATTTTAATAAGCCGGGTCACTAAATGCGTAATATAGTATCCTTTTAGAAACGTTGATGACAAATTCAACTCTATTTTTATTTGATCTTGGTATAGCTGTCAGGGTTTTTACGTAATAATTTTTGTAGATCACTTGTTAATTTCATATTTTTGTAATTTATTAGGAAATTTATGCTTCTCCTCCTCCTTTTTTTACTTGTCTCCCACAGTACGTAAGGGTTACTATGTTTATTACCCTAAATACACAAACACTTTTTAGATGTTGCTATATAGACTATTTTAGATAATCATTACATTTCCCATAATCTGTACTAGACGTCCACAAACAGTAAAAATTCGCTTAATACTTGCCTATTATATTACACAACTTTACAGATTGAGCTTTTGTTTCCTTAAGAGTTTAGAAAATATAAAATTTAGCAAGTATACTACTATATTTTATATTTTACTTCCTATTGTGGAAATATGATTTGAAAAGGAAATCTTAAAACTGTACTAGATGATTTATGTAAATATTACTAAGTTGTATGCAAGCGATTAATAAAGTGTTCCATATTGAACTCTTGGATTAATTCATGTTCAACTTAAATAAAAACAGTTGTTTAACTTTGAATCCTATAAGTTTTTATTTTTTATTTTATTTAAGTAAGAGAAAATAGAAAACATATAAGAATTTTGATAAAAAGTAAAAAAAATTAATAAAATTTAAAAATATAAATTATTATTAAAATTAATAGAACAAAACTATATAATTTTTTTAGAGGGATGATAAAGATTAATTAATACATTTTTGATAGTTTATAGTCTGTAAAATGAGCTAAAAAATATCATAATTTAAATATATTAAATAGCTTTGCAATAATGAAATTTTTATTTAATAGCAATTGATTCAATATGTTTACATATATCAAATAAAATTTATTAAAAAAGAAATATTAGAGTAAATTTCAGAAAACGAATTCATTTTATTGAAAAATTTATCGTTACTTATACAATATAAATAAATAAATATATATATATATATATATATAATGAATATTAATGTAGAATTATAATTGGCTTTCTTATAAACAAAATGTTTCATGATTAAATTGATTTTACAAATATCTTTTTAAAGTAAAAAGAAGCGACACTTTTAAAATTTTAGATTAAAAAATTGATTTTATTTTGATATGCCAAATTTTCAATTGAAATCGCGGAATATATTAAGTAAAATAAGCAAAAATAACCAGTTATAGTTATAATTAAAATAATTTTAAGTAACTATTTAGCATATCAATGTTTCAGGTAATACTTTACTGACCACAGAAAGCCGATGAAAATAATGAAAGACACTAATTAATAATTTTTAAAAATTAGCTTGATTCTGGTAATAACTATCAAAATTCGTCAAAGTATATTTAAGTATACATAAATCTACAGGAAAAAAAAAAAAAAAAAAAATTAGATTAGAGTATAAAACAATTTCCAAATATGAAAAAGTATTAAAATAATATAGATAGATAGATTTATATAAAATACAATGCGGTGGTAGGCAGAGAATAAAAATGTGCTTGAGAAATTATTACTTATTCCTAAAAAATCTATAAAAACTATTAAGCTTTATTAATAATACTAGCAAGAATAACTTTTGGGATTGATCTAAGCTATCAATGGAATGAGTAATTTTAAAATTATCCCAAATAAATTTTTTGATGTATATTCTTTAAAGACTTAATAGCTAAAAACTAATATTACGAAAAAGTATCATAGCTACTTGTAAATAATACTTTTTATTTACAAATTATATTTAAATAAATATTTTAATAGTAAAACAGACTATCATCTTTTTATGCATTATAAAGTTTAATTAATAAATTAATAAAAGTGAATTTGTAAATTTATTCTTAAGTAGCGAATTAAGTAAGAAGTTTTTATAATTATTTTTGTCTTGCACAATATTAATGTTTATAGATTTATATAGAATTTATTAATTTTATTATATAATTAAATAAATAAACAAATATAATACATATGTTCATATGTAACTTAATATTATCTTTTAATTATTTTTCTAACCAGAGTCGTTTTTTTTTTTTTTTTCACATTAATGACAGTATATTATTGGTCTTTTTATGTCGATTATATGAATAACGAAAATAATAAAGAATTTGAAATACATATATAAAAATAAAAAAACAAAAATATTATTTAAAAAAACTTATATAAAATAAGTTTAATAAAGTTTAGGTCTTTTTAATAATTTAAACACTTAAAGTATAGTTTTTAATTTTATAAACGAACTTTTTAATTTTACTCGAGCTTATCTCGTTTTGACATTATCATTTAATTTCATTTTTTATTTTAAAATATAATAAAATGTGTAAAATGCATAAAATTTATTAAATTCGATCATTATTAAAATTTACATTCCAAAAATTTTATTTGGTAATATGATTTAATATTTTTATTATAAGTATTCGCGGATTCGGGACCCTTTTTAATGCTATAAAAAGTAAATTCATTTATTTGAGTGTTATTTTATGAATTTATTGAACTATTTATAATAAATATATTACATGCTTCATTTAATAAATCTCTTAAGCTAGAAAAAAAAAAAAAAAATTATTTAATAATTTTTTTTATCTTAAATAAAGAAAAGTGATTTTTCTTTATTTTAAAACACATAATAATAAATAAAAGCAAAATAAAATTATTAGATAAATATAATAAATAAAAAACCTCATCTAACAACTTATAGTTTACTTCTAGTAAATAAAAATGTATTTATCTTGTTTTAAGCTTAAAAATTAAACTAAAAAATAGCTGTCGCGTAAATTTAAAGTTTAGAAATTTTAAAAATATTTTTAATATTTAAAGTAGCCACATAAAATACTTTTATATAAATTAAATAGATATAGTATATATAGATTTTCATTTTTTATTTTTAAGTTTATAAAAATTATTGATAAGATTTTATATTACCATTCTTAATCTTATTATTAGAATAAAATACAAAAAACTGTTTTTATAAACAACATTAGATTTTTATGGAGTTTTGGCACAAAAAGCTTGTCTTTTAATAAATATTTTATTTTATTTTTTTTTTTTTTGGTTAGATAATCTAAAAATAAAATTAAAATTTAAGCATGAATTTAAAATTTTTGCATAATTTAATTTTGAAAAAATATAATGAATTTTGGGTTTATACTTTTAAATTTGGTTATTAAATTTTTGTACAAAATTATTTTTGTTTTGCGCGCTTAAACAAAATAAATACTAGATTTATTATATTTTTAATTTGAGCGATCATACTCTTTAATAAATCTAAAGTTAAATTTAACTACATTTTTTTTTTTGTTTAATAAATTATTCATTAAAGAGTTAATGTAAATATTTTTTTTGATTGGATAGCAAGTTTAAAATTAAAAGAGAATCTTTTCTTTTTATAAATAATATAAAATTTTAACAAATTTTGTTTAAGAGAAAAAAAAAGTTAACATTTATTCTAAATTCATTATTTTTAAATTGCAACCAAACTGGATTTTATTAAGGCAGTTTTTTCTTATTTCTTCCTGAAACTATCACTTTGACTTATATTTTAGTATTTAATTTTAAACGATGTTTTTTTTTAATAATAACACAAAACTTGGTTAAATCAATTTTAAAATAAATTTATAAATAAATTATATTACAAGATTACTATTACATAAATTTATTTATAGTAAGATTAATGCTACTAGTATGGGCGCTAAAAGTTGCTTTATTATTGAAGGCATTTTGGAGAAACCAGGCAAATAAATGTGGTACATATAAGCCCATTTAATTGTAGAGCTTGCTACTGACTTATTAGCAATTGCAGATCTGGTTTGTGGAGTGTATAAAGAAAACTTTTTTTCACTAAACGGAAACAACTCTCCTTTATTCGGCTTTTTATTTAAATCTGCAACGGCGTCATATATTTTTAAAATATAAAATCCTTGCTCTATAATTGGATTTGTTTTTTTTCTTGCATACTTTAATGTATCCCATATAACTTTTCCAGTTGGCTCATAATTCATTTCACTTATTAAATGTATCACTGATGGATCATCCTCTTTTACAGCTTCTACCCGTATGCGTTTAGGTGGTGAGGTTAAGTTTGCATATTCCCATATAAAAGTCGCATTTTCACCCAAAATAAACATAGGGATGACCACTTCAGGATATCTGAATATAACATAACCATATTCTGTTGTGGTATCATTTTTGATCTCTTTTGCTGTTAAAAATTCTGAGTCTACCTTTGATAAGGCTGTTGATACAGCTAAAGATGCAGCACTAATTATCGAAGAAGCTGCTTGATCTGCTGAAATTGAAGCAACAATAGCAGAAGATTTAAGGGCTTCTGCCGCTGAAGATGCAGAGTACGAAATTGATGACGCTATCATTCTTAATGAAGACTGTGCTGCTGCCGCAGAACTAAAAGAGGAAGAGGCTGATATAGAATAAGCTGCTGCAGAGTAAGCTATTTGTCCTGATTCTTCTAAATCTTTAGGAGCAATACTTTTATTAATTTTATTACGCAACTTGTGCGCACCAATCTCCGATCTTAAATCTGCTTCAATGTTTTCAGGACTGTCCATGAAACAATTTTCTTGTAAACCTACAAGAACATCTTGATCAATATTCTCACTATTTTCTATTATTTCATTTTTTACACTTTCAGTAATACATAATATTCCTTTACATAATAGCAATAATGTGCAAAAAAACATCATTTTATTTTATTTTATTTTTTTTTTTTTTTTTTTGATTAGCTAATTTTACAGAATTAAAAACTATATAAAGTATGGAAATATACAGATTTATACAAATTTTACTTTAATTATTTATAAAACGTGTATTAATTTTTTTTTGTATTTAATATGGAGTTTATTCTTATATACTAAAAAACCAAATTAGCTTTTCAATAAAAGTAATGTGGGTCAATATTTAAGGTCTTAATAGCATTTACACATAACAAGGGTTTATTAAAAAAAGTTAATTAAGTAAGGCAAATTATAATTTTTCATAAAAATTAATAATAATATAATTAAAACCTTATAATAATTAAAATTTATTTTCACTCATATTGAAAAGAAAAAAAAATTGGAAACGATTTTTCTAGCTTTCTTTAATATAACAAGATGCTTTTTAAATTACCAAGTTAAAAAACAAAGAAAGTAAACAAATATATATATATATAAACCAATATCAAAAAAATTCAATTTCAATTTTTATTTAATAATTTTGTTTTTAAATAATGTATAACAAATATTATGTTAAGCCTTTGTATTTTGTATTTTGTTTTTTGTTTTTCCCTTTTTTTTTTTTTTTTTTTTTTTTTTATTGTCACATTGTATATTTTAGTCATGCATTTCTCTTTGTATTAATATTAGTAATATCTTCATGTGAAAAATATTTATAGTAAATAAGTAGTTTACAATATTTCAAGTTAAGCAGAATATTAATATAATTTATTTTAATTCCGTGTGTATTCTTCAAATAGAAAAAAAAATACTTTTTTTGTCTATAATAACTAAATGCATTTTCTTATATTTTGGAGTAAAAATAAAACTGTAAGAATACAAAATCTGCATTTGACTTTAAATGACATATGTGAACTACTGCATTATGTTGGACCCTTGTTTATTTAAAAAAAAAAAAAAAACTTTTTGCCACATTTACCTAATAAATGTTGTTTTTAAATGATTTATCTTTATTTACTTCAACTGAAAAAAAAATAAAAAGACCAGTAATAGCAAAATGAGTTCAGAAAAACAAGTAAACTTAGATTATTTTCAATATGACTCTGAAGATGGAAGTAGTGATAAGAATTTTAATGATATGACCATTTTGTCTGGAAGAAATATAGAAAGTTTACCTTCTAATGAGTTAGACCATTCAAGCAGCCAGTTTGATCAGTTTTTAACACAGTTATCTTGTAATTCATTAGAATTGACACCAATATCAAATACAAACTTTCAATTTAGTAATACAGAAAGCGATGATCATAAAGAATATGACTTAGATGAAATAGAAAAATCTGAAATTTTTAATGATAGTTTTATTATAAATGAAGACTATATGCAAGATAAATCTTTAAGAAAAAATTCTATTTTAATTCCTTCACCATCCTCTAACATAAAAGAAAATAAGGATGTACTACCTTTTTTTCCTTTAATTTTGTCAAATATGTATGATACTAATGAACAAATGATTGAAGACAATAATTTACTAAAGCAAAAAGAATATTCAAAAAAACAATTATTTCACACTCCTGTAGAATCTGAATTTAATTTTACTAATATTGATATTGAGAAAAATATGTACGAATTTACAAAAAATAATAATAGTCATGAAATAAACTATATAGATTCTGGCATACCTTCTTACAATTATTTGCTTGAAAGTGGAAATAATATTGAATTATTGAATAATACTAGCAATAATATGGAAGATTTACTAAAAAATGATACCAATAAAGTTGTAGAAAATATAATAGAAAAAGAAATTTTATCAGAAAAAAGTGTGTTGATGCAAAAAAAGAAATTTCAGAATAATCAAAAATCAAAACATATTTTAAGTGGGAGTAAATCAAATTCATCACATATCAAGAAAAAAAAAAGTGAAGCATCTTATAAAAATAAAATGAAATCTGTAACTACATGGAAAACGCCGAGAGGAGGAAATGCACATGGCTTAACGGTAAGTACTATTTTTGTTTTTTTATTTGCTTTCAGAAATTCTTTATTTTTTTTTTTTTTATAAAATAAAAGTAAAAAAATAAAAATTAAAACTTTAACTAACAATTCAAACCTTTTTAATTTATCATAATTTGCATTATAATAAAAATTACTTAATAGCCAAATTTTGTTAATCCTAAAGTTGATGCTGGTAGTTTTGGCATAATTAATTTTCGTAAGCCTGCAGCGTGGTCAAGGGTAAGTGAAATTACTATTTTTAAAAGAATTTACTAACTATCTGAAGCAAAAATCGTCCCACGATATTTCAAAAAAAGATTAGGAGTAAGAAGGAATGAAGATATAATTATAACAGTTTAAATTTTATATATATATATGAAAACAATTTATACTATTTTTATGTAAAATAAATAATTTCAAGTAATTTAACAGTTAAATAAAAATACAAGATAATTTCACTTGAATTTATCATATATTAATTGCCTTTCTGGCTATTCAGCAGAAATGTCAAAAAAAAAATTAAATCTTGTTTTATGTTTATTAATTTTAATGTGATAAATTATCCTAATAAAGCTAGCTTTTTTATTTTTTTTATTTGAAGTCATTTTTAATATAATATGACTTGCAAAAAATCTTTAATATGTATAGTATAGAATAACTCAGTAAAAAATACTTAATATCCAAGAAAAGAAGTTGATTCACAAATAAACATAATATCTCTAAAGCAGTAGTTATTAAATTTTATGTATATTATTATAGTAAAAAATTATTTTTGTTTCACGCATGATTTAATTAGAAATAGAGAAATGAGAATTTTTTTTTTCAATTGTTTGTTTGATTATTTCACATTACATTTCTAGAGAAAAAATTAATAATAATTACAAGAAGGTACACTTGAGTATACTCTTCAGAATAGAATTTTAAGTTAAACTATTAACTTTTATTCACTTATATTTCTCGATTACAAATATAAATCAGTTTATATTAAATATTGTTATTATATATGATTATGAAGCTGCTTGAATTTAACAAAAAAATAAATGATTAGAAAAAAAATAAATATTTATGTTAATGTTATGAAGAGTAATTTTTTATTTGTTTTTGTTTTGTTTTGAAATTAAAACATAATAATCTTTTTCTTATTAAGCTTATTATTAAAAATATTAACTATTCTGGAGCGGTAATTAAATTTTATTAAAATTTAGGTATTTCACCTTTTAAAATTTTCTTGCTATATTTATTTGGTTTGTACAAGATACGAGTATCTATTCTGGTTTTATAAGCATTTTGAAGTTTATATTCGTCTCCCTCTAAATATTTAAGTTTATCACCTCAATCACTATTATCATTTTAAAAAAAATTTTTTTTTTGTAGAATTTTATCATTGAATAGATAAATATACCTTCAAACAAGAAATTTTTATTATTTATAAATTTAGTTAAATTTTTCTTTTTTTTTTTTTTTTTTTTTTTTTATCCAAAAAAATTATTTATATTGTTTTATCTTTAATAATGTACAATAGATTTTTTTTTTATATATTATCTATGAACCCTCTAAAGAAAAGATTTAAATTTTTGCATGCAATTTTCAAATATGCTGCAATATTTTTATCAAATATAGCTTTTAAAAGATCTGCATTATAACTATTTTCTTTTTTAATTAAATTTTTTTGAGATCACCAAGCTTAAAAATATAACTCTATATTTGATTTTTTTTTTTATTATAATATTCATGTTATATTTCAAAATATAAATAAAAATTTATATTACGTATCATATTAATTTGTAATCATAGGGTGAATAAAAAGGTACTTTAATATGAGCTAATAATATTATTCCATCCATCGCTGCTTTGGATATTCATTTTATTTTTATTTTTTTCTCTAATGTCTAAGCGCGCGTTTAGTTTTAGTTAATATTATATTCAAATTCTTCATATCATATTTAGTTTCACGATAAAGAATTTGAACTAATATAAATTTTGTTTTAACCTTTTAGAATAGACTTTTTAAGATTATTAAAAGTAAATTATGTTTTAAAACTTAAATTTGTTTTATTTATCCTCTATTTTCAATAATATTACAAGAAGTGATTTTTATAAAAATATATTATTAAAATTGTATTTGGGTTATTAACTTTGATAAAAACAATATTTTAAATCCTCTTTTATTGAATGCCACTTAGATAAACAGAATGCTAATTAACTACTATGACTTAAATAAAATTTGTTTTAATTTATATAGAAATCATATATTTTGGAAGTTTTATTTCTATAATTATATCTTCATAGTTAATCGCAGATAAACAAGCAATTGAATAATATGGTGGCTGAGCTCACCATGCTATAGTTGAAGGCTTAATCTAAAATAAAATAAAATTGAATTAAAATATGAACAGCAGTTCTTATAAATAATAAATAATTTATTTGCAACTATTTTCAAATAGGCTTTCAAAAATTTTATAAATTTCCATAAATTTCCATTAAATAGCTACATTACTTAGTTATTTACTTATGGACAAATATTCATATAATTTTATTTTTTACAATTTTGAAATTGTTTGGTTACATTTTCCATTCTATTTTACTTTTTTTAGAATTTTTATTTAACTGATTTATTTATATCATTACATTTTAATTTTTCCATACGATTCATTTTTTAGTTAAGAAAATAATAAATTACACTACAAACGGAAAATCTAATGTAGACCATTGTGTAGTCTTCCTAAAAATAAATTATAATTTATAAAAAATACATTGTGAAAAATGAAAATCAAATCGTTTTTTTATTGTATTCAATTGTTTCCATATTTGATTCAATAGATACCTCTTGAAAAACATTTTAAAATTCGGTTGACTATATTGTTTATTTAATATATTGTTTTTAAGATTCATTGTATACAAACTATATTAACAAGCTATTAATAATGAAATAAACATATTATATTTTAATAAATTTGATTTACTAAATAATAGTAATAATTTAAATTATGCTACTTTAACTTTTATGAAAATTAAAATAATGTCCTTATTATCTTATACTTTCAATAAATAATATTTGCAAATTAACAGAACAAAAAACTTTTTAACATAAATAAAAAAAACTATAAAAGTTAAAAGCTTTATGCTTATACTTTGACTTTCTTTTCAATTATTTTTTACTTGTTAAATTACAAACACAGCTGCAATCGCAACTTCAATTAATTATTCTTTTCTTGTGATACAAAGAGTTTGGAAAAGGAACAGGACCAAAATTTTCAAAATTTTTGTTAAAGTATCCTTTTATATATATAATAAAAAAAAAAAAAAAAAAAAAGCCTGAGACAATTCACTCTGTTAATACGATGTCAAATCTTGGTATTATAAAGAAATAGATTTAATCTGATTTTTATAAAGAGATTCATTATGTTTCTGTAACATGAGGTTGTATTTTTACCCATAATATGTTGACAGGATATTATTGCCGTAGTTGAATTTTTTTTTGAAAGCATTTTTAAGCGCTATAAGTAGATTAAAATTAAAATTTTATATTGTATATATAAGCATATTTAAAATTTGAACTTTTTTTATTTTTTTTTATTTTTTTGATTAAATAGATGTGACTTTAAGATGAATAAATAGTTAAAGGAAATAGTACAACTTATAAAATATGCAATAAGGATTTTAATGAATGTATTATAAATCTATTATACTTAAAATGTACGTTCAACTAATTTATTTTCAAATTTTTTGAACAAAATTCAATTTTAGAATAAAGAAACAAGAAAATTACAAGATAAAATTTAAAAACAATTAAAAAATAAAGAATGTCAGAATATTAATAAAAGAATAAAATTAATAATGATTATAGTGTTGAATAATATATGAATAATGTTAGAATACTAAAGATAACGTATTAGTATTAATAAAAATATAATTATAAGAATTTTCATTATTTTTTAGTTATCATCTCTTTTTATATATATCGACGCAATCACCTTTGTCCGTCTCTGTCGCAAAATTTTTTTTTTTGAATTTATAAATAGTATAATTTTAAAATGATCTAAATCTTTAATTATAATTTTCTTTTTTAAATGAGACCACCATCTGATTTGATCATGCGCTAAATTTAAAACTTGGAGATTTAATAAAGTCGAAATGATATTTTAGTTCAATTCTTTATAGATCAAAACAAAAAACACCTCAATTCTAGAGATGTTTTTTTTAATCTTTGGAGAAACTCGCTTATAAATATATAGGTCATAGGCTAAATTTCGGAAAGAAATAGAAGAATATTTTTCTTCAACACAATATGAAATACTCAAAAATAAATTACATTTATTGAATTTTTGAAATCTAGAAGGTGAATCTTATATTCCTTTTGACCTGCGCTTATGTTGTAATCCTACATCTTGAAACCGAAGAATCGTTTGTTATATCTTTTATCTGTAACAGTAGATGCTGCGGAAACAAAACTAAACTCTGTGATTTCGTAAATAAAATGAATGATTATATCATTGATGTACTTTATAGAAGCTTCATTTTTATTTTTAAAAAATAATTTATAACTATTACTACGAAATGTATTATGTTATTCCAGTGACAAAAAAACATTTGCTGTTTTAAATTTCAAAATAGAACACTTTGAATTCCTTCCTCATGAATTTAAAAATTCATAAAAATTATATTACACAATTTCTTTTTTATTTTTTACTTTTTTGTGTGTTTTTATTATTGATGATTATTTGCAATTTTTGGAAATATTCTTAAATTTTTGATCACTTGTTCCTATTGTTGCGGCGTCATTTATAACAAAATAGTTATCGATATTATTAAAGTAGCTTTATTGGGGAAATCTCTAAGAGTATTGGATTTAAATTCTGTATTTGCTTCATTTGTTTTTCTCGCTAACAGTATATTTATCCAAAAAAGAATCTTCTTTCAATTTAGTCAATTCACATGAATTTAAATTATTTTTTGGATATGAAATACTCAAGTAAAATATTTTAATCTAGAATCAAAGGGTAATTTTTTTAAAGAAAAATCTTTTAACTTCAATAACTTATTATGATAGATTTTTTTTTTTTCCGTCATATAATTTGTAATTGAAATTTTCTTGTTAAGACGTACCGAAGCGCGGCATTTATCTGATAAATAAATATTCTTAGCTTTCTTAAGCATATCAATATCGAATGTTTTTTACATCATTCACGTTGTAAAAATTTGACACCGGTATTATTAGTTGACTCCATTCCTTGAAAACAAAATCTTTTGAATTCTTATTCTGACTAATGCAATTCAAGTTTTTGTCGCGATCACCATGGTCAGGTAAATTATCATGAAATAAATCTAACAAATCTTTAAATAAATCTTCTGAATAAATTACGGATTTCTTTCCATTTCCATTACATATTTTCTAAGATTTCTCTAGAAGAGATTCATAAATTTTCTTCTCGGGTTCTTAAATTTTTTCGATGTTATATTTATCATTTTCAAGGGTTTTAACATGAATGTTAAGTTTAAAAGCAAATTTTCAAAATAAATCTAAATCATATTAATTCAGTTTTTGAATTTAATGGAGTTTATTACTATTACATTCTTCCAATCATCTATCGTGCTTTCATCCACAAAAACAAACTTCCTGTAGAGATATCAAAAGTGGTTTCAATTGTATTTTTTTCAATGTTGAACTTTTGGCTTTTACTGAAGCCATTTATAAATTGCTTTTTGAAGTCAAAAACAATTCTTTTGATTGTTATTTTATCGTTTTTTTCAAATTTACCGCCAGGATAAATTCTTTTTTAGAATTATTTTAACAGGACAAAAAACTATCAGGTTAAGTATCGTTAAAACTGTTGAGCATATTTTTTTGAAAGTAAGTATTTTCATCCCTTAAGCCAGGAAACAAATTCTTTACGTAGCTAGTGTTAGGTTTTGGCTTAAAAAATTATTAGATTCAAATATATGTTTTGTTTCTTGAGAGAGCTCTGGACTATAAGTGAGAAAGTCCAAATAGTTTAATAAAAATGACATTATTTTTATACTCGATTATATTGTAAGCTTTTATTTAATGTAGATTTATTGATTGTGATTTGAAATAGCTAATAGTTACTTGGTATATTATTGGTATTTTTTTTTTTTGATCATTGCTATGTCTTTATAAAAAATAAAAAATCAAGGGACAAACATAATAAAAGCAGGAAAGTGCATATATCTTGCTTGTTAAAATTTCCCGACAAATAAACAGAAGGTTTCTATAATTTATAGCAAGCTTGCATTGTTAAACTGCTATTTTTCTGCCTTATACAAAGTTTAACGCTTTTCTGGTATATTTATACTATTTATAAATTATTCTTAATCTATTTGCACTTATGAAATAAACAATTATAAATAAAATTAAAGTACATTTTTTTTATAATCTTTTCACAAAAATATGAAATAGATAAAATATTCTTAGTTTAATTCTACATATTGTACGATCCTTTTTAGATAGTGTAGATACGAATTTAGCGTGCAGTTAACAAAATATTAATATAATTCTGCTAAAACCAAATAAGTTACAAAATTTCAAACCTATTAGTTGGTTGAAATTCCATTTGTAATTATTCAGATAGTCAGAGTTGTAAATAGTATGCAAATATTATTTAATGTATAAAGTCTAGCAATAATATGAAAATTAAAAAGTAATATATTATATTTAAATATAATATAAAAACACTATAAAAATTTAAAGACCATATAAACTTTAAAAAGCAATAAAAAAACAAAAAAAAAAAAAAACTTTAAGATAAAATTATATGCTGAGATGAGATCTAATCATAAAAATTTCCAATAGAATATAACACTTTGCTGCAGCGTGAAATTATCATTTAGCTATCTCATCTCATACAACTTCCGAGTATTGAAATACATATCGAAAAAGATAATAACTCTTTATGTAATAATTAACTTTTCAAAATATTTAATTTTAAAAAAAAAATTAATCTTAAGTAAATAGTTTAACACATGCAAATTCCATAGTAAAAAAAAAAAACAGCTTTCATCATTTGAACCAAGACCAACTTAAGTTTTAATCAAAAATCTTTTATTACTTAAAGGGGCTTCTATTGGGTAGATTATATGCTATTTTTTCTATTAAACTTCTCTATTGTAATTAGTGTTTTATTCAAAATTTATTCTGTCAAATTTTAGTCTTTCGACTGTACACTGAGAATTCCCGCATTGAAATTATAAAAAAATTGTAACTAAATAAGGTTTATTTGTATATTATATGCATGTTTTTTTTCTTCGAAACTAAAACTCTATTTCAATAATTTAAGAAATATTAAAAAATAATAATCAATCTGCAAATAAAATATTCTAAACAATTTAAACCGCGAAATTAAAAGTTTCAAATTATATTCATAGAACAAAAGAAAAAATAATAAAGCTTATATTTAAAGCTTTTGTTTCAGAGATACTAGCATTTATACAAATATCAAAAAAATACCAATAAAATAACAAAACAGTTTTATTAGTCATAATGATTAAAGCAGAAATAATAATTTTATTATATTAATGCGCCATTGGCCAAATGGTAAGGCTTCCGCCTCCTAAGCGGAGGATTGCGGGTTCGAGTCCCGTGTGGCGTGCATAATTTTTAATAATTTTTAATATTAAATAGTTTATGGGATTGTTTTTTTGGTTTTCAAAATTTATTATATGATAATATAATTTATTGTAATGATCATTAGATAATGTTTTACGAAACTGGAAGCAGCTATTTACTTAAATGAGATACTTCATAACTGCTCATTAATCTTTTGCATATGTATTGGTAATCGTATTAGTTGTTTTAGTGAATTAATATAAAATTCCAAAATCTACCTTTGAGGTTAACTTTCTTGTCTTGTTATTCGGAGTTTATCTTCAAAATTTCGTCTCAATATTAATAAAAAAGATAAAATATTCTCTACCATTTAATTTTTATTTAAACATATTAATTCATATATTTCTTAGTTTCAAGGAGCTTTCTTCTCAAATGACTGTATAAAGGACTTACCTACACCTCTCATTAACTGCACTTTTTCATCCTACTGAAAATATCCGGATCTTTAATATCTACCAATCATATGTAAGCATTATTTGCTTTCATTCAATGATTTTCTTATAAATCAACGCAAAAAATCTGCTCTTTAGAACTAAGTAGCTAAAACATGCAGTTAATTTCTACTAATTGAAAATCAATCTTTTTAAAATTATCTTACATAGAATATTTCTAATATAATTTTCCCCTCACAAAGTTTCTATTAAATAGTGGCATCTTTGAATACAAACAGGCTTTCCCAGCACTATATCATAGAAAAAAATCTCGTCCATCAACTATTTAGTGAAAAGAATTGAATAAAGAAACACTCTTATAAGTTTTTTCATTTTCTTGTGAGGATCTTGCAAAATAAAACTTTATTTCTTAATGATTTTGTCCTGTATTTTTCTGGTTTATATCTAGAATGCTTATAATGACTAAAAACTTTGAGTATGCAATTTTTCTATTGAATATTTCTTTAAAGCAAAAAATCTTAATTATAATTTATAAAAATAACTAAAATTTTATCTCCTGCTTTATTCTTAATAATCTTGTTTAAATATTAATTTAAATAAATTCCTGAAAATTTGCGCCTTATGATATAAGTCTTAATTGCACTAATTATTTTGGGAGAGATTTATTTAAATAATTTGCAACTCTGCTTTCTTATTTAAAAGTTTAGTATATAATAATAAAGTTCTCTTATGATACTATAATATTTTGAGATTTTTTGGGTTTTTTGAGTTTTTTTTTTTTTGAATTTATCGTGATTTTTACTTACAAACATGTTGAATATAAATTTAAAATTTCATAAGAAAGAGACCTATGTCACTTCTAGTCAATTCTATGCTTATTGAAATTTTATTTTCATGAGTCTGTATCATTCTCGCCTTAATTAATATCAATATGCTTACTACCAGACCTTGTATGATTTGTTTTTATTATTGGAGCTTTTTTTTTTTCTTCTATAAATACGTTTTAGCATATTTAAATGATCAAGCTCTTTATTTTTTTCAAGTTTCTTTTTTTAATAAAAAAAAAAATTTAAAAGTGCTGATTTTTTTCATATATAAAGTTGTGAATTGGAAAATAAATGCATTCCATAATTATTTAAATTGCTAAGAATTTTCAATTAAATTTTGCAAAGTACTTTAAATACTTTATGAGATTTACTTCATATTCACTAAATTTTGACTCAAGCCTAAACTCTTTGTATCAGTTATCTTTTTATATTTAAAAAATAATATTGAACGTCGTCTTTTTTAAGAAATTAATTTTCAAATGTTCCGTCTTTGAAATAGTCCGACTAAACGTAATTTATACTCTATTCATTCGTAAAATTATCCTTGTATATCCCATTTTTTTTAAAAAAAAAATAAATCTAATCCGGTTTCACATATGATTATAATTACATTCGTAAAATAATAAATCTACATATGAAAATACGGAACCATATATAATAATAATAGTAAAATATAAAAGACTTTTAATAATATTAAAGAATTTATCTATTAAACCACTACGAAAATATTAACAATTTTTTTTTTTTTTCAATTGCAATTTTATTTCTAGATAGTGTTATTTTTCCAATTATAAAGCTTTAATAAACAGTATAGTAATTAATATTTTTTTTTTTTTTTTTTTTTTTTTTTCGCAATGTTTTCTTTAAAATATAGTTAGGGTTTGAATCGCATTGAAAGTTTTGGATATTTATTTTGACAAGAACCCATTATGTCAGTCTTGAGTCAACTTAGATTTAATTTAAATTGGTTTGTATTGTATTAGATTGTATTTTAATATTTTGCATTGATTTTTATAAAAAAAAAAAAAATAAAAAAAAAAAAATGGCTTCTACGGTAGAACTGAATAGTGGATTGCCCTTGGGTAAAATTGCAATAGATGATCAAGATGTTGAGAAAAGCATCAAATTCTCAGGGGAATTTGATATTCAAGCTACTTATTATAAATTTTTAGAAGATGATCCTGATATGACAATGCCAGTGGCTGCAATAGAGTCTTTGGTTGCTTTGCTAAGTAGGACTAAACGTATGTTTTTATAGTTTAATATGGGAAAATATAATTTATTAATTATCTAACTTTACTTTTTTTATTTTTTTTTTATTTTTTATTCTTTATTTTTTTAGCCTCCACTGCTTCTGAATTAATCCAGTTGCTAGCACAAGCTTCTGATACTTTAAAATCAAGTGTTCCTAATTCAATTTCATTGTCTGCTGGATGCGATCTGTTCCAACGGTTTGTCCTTAGAAATATTCATGTTGATGGCGTATGTTTTGCTAAGAAAAAGGAAAATATTTTTTCTATATTTCAGTACTAATTTTTAAGGATTGGGAAGCTATTTTACATCATTTAGTAGCAAATGGTAGGCTGTTTGCCGATAGAGCAAAAGCATCTCGAGATAGAATTTCGGAAATAGGCTTAAAATTTATTAGAGATGATGATGTATGTGTTACGTTTTTGATATTTATGCTTTGATTTATATTGTAATTATAATCTTTTTATTAATTTATTTTATTCTAATTATATTAGACTATTTTGGTGCATTCATATTCTAGAGCTGTTGTGGCTTTATTATTAAACGCTTTCTCTCATCATGTTAGGTTTAAAGTTTTGATTGCAGAATCCAGGCCTTCAAATCAGGGTTATATTACTGCCAAAATATTACGAGATCATGGTATACCCGTTTCTGTGATTATAGACGGAGCTATAGGATGGGCAATTAGTAAAATTGATAAAGTATTTGTGGGTGCTGAAGGTGTAGCTGAATCTGGTGGCGTAATAAATCATGTATGTTTTTTTTTATTGTTTATTAAATTATTTTTTTTTTTGAATTTTTCTCATGAATTAATATTGTTTATTATTGCTACTTGTTATTATTATATTTTTTTAATCTCTACAAGGTTTTACTATATTTATTGTAAAAATTTGCTTAATTTTTTTAAAGTTTATAGTATACTTTTAATGTCTAACTTTCTATTTAGATTGGAACTTTCCAAACTGCTTTGATAGCAAAATATTCTCATATACCATTTTATGTAGTAGCAGAAAGGTATTTATTTTAAAGTTTTTTTTTTTTTTTTTTAAGAAATACTAAACTTGACGATTGCTAACTTTTCTTAATTCTTATAGTCATAAATTTGTTCGACTGTTTCCATTGTCTGTTTCTGATTTACCAAATGAAGTTTCTACTTTACAATTTTCAGCTTCTCAGGAAAAAAATATGGAAAATGAAATGAGACGCTGCCCTTCCGTAGACTTCACTAGTGAGGATTTAATAACAGCTTTAATCACTGATATAGGTGTTCTAACGCCAAGCGGAGTCTCAGAAGAACTAATAAAAATGTGGTATGATTGAATAGATCATTAATTGTTAATATATTTATTATTTTTTTGCAATACATTTCATTAAACCTTTTGTTTTTTAAAATTTAAACAATTTACATATACATATAAAAACCATGGAAAAAAAAAAAAAAAAGATACACAATTTATATTTATTTATGTTTTACAAAAAAGGAAAATATTTACTTTAACAAACGAATCGAAAAAAAATAAATCTACATAATACAAAAAAAGTATCAAATACAATAAAACTTAAGAAAAATTAAATACTAATAGAATCTTTTAAAATCATGTAGTAAGTTTATCTATCTCATATTGGTGCTAACTAATCTTTTTTTTTTTCTTAATACTTGTTCCCCTATATCCATTTTAGAACTCTGGACGATTATCTTAAAATATTATTCATAGCAACGAAAGTTTTGAAAAAATTAATAAAATAAATAATAAAATAAAAATACGTAATAATTAAATATCTGTAAGCGATTATTTAATCAGTTTACTATAATATATTTAGTTACAATCCGAATGCCGTGGACCCTTTTTTCAAATTATAGATTCCCAATTAAGAATTAAAAAGAGTTACAATAACAATAAAATTAATTTAAATATATATTGTAACAAGGATGCTTAAAATCAATTCAAATTTGAAGATAGCGAATAACAAGTCAAGATTAGGATCATTTCCAAACTTGCTTAAAAAACGCAAATTTGCTTCCCAACCTGAGAAACAACCTAACTTGGTATCTAGAGAAGATTTTTTTAAATATACTTGGGGTACTTGGCTTAAGGATAATGAAGCGAAACGCAATAGAAGAACAACAAAATTTTCTTTAGAAGGATTGGAAGAACTTGTCAAATCTAAAATAGATAAAAATGCAACTTTGAAAGCACTTTCTAGTCTTCACGAGGGCAAACATCATAGAGTATACAGTGTTCAGCTTTCAAATGGGTCTGATTATGTACTTCGTATTCCATATCAGTTGGGTAGTGCAGAAGCACGCACAAATTCTATTAAAAGTGAGGTTGCCACTATTGATTTCTTGCGCAAAAAACAGGGTCTAAAACTTCCTGAAGTACATTCATATTCTGCTAGTAAGGATAATTTATTGGGAATTGAATACATGCTTACTGATAGAGCAATTGGATCTACATTAATGCGTCGTTGGTTACCTACTTCTGCTCCAGAAGATAAATCTATTGTTCTTAAACCTGTGGTTGATATTTTATCTAAGATTCTTGAAACCAGATTTTCTAAATATGGGTCATTATATTTTACAGAAGATGTAGATGCAAAGTTACAAAACGATTTACCATATGAAGGAGAAAAAAATTCTGAATTTACTGACAGATGGCGTATAGGTCCTTCTACGGAATCCATTTTTTGGAAAAGTTCTGAAATGATACCTAAAGAATTTAATCGCGGACCTTTTAATACCCCTAATGAATATTATAATGCTATTGCAGATATTCAAATAGAAAGGTATAAGTTATCTAAAAATTTTACTAATGCAAAAAATGCTTTAAGGGTATATGAAAAATTTAAAAGTGCTTGTAACAACTTATTTTTAGCTGAAGATTTTCCTGAAAACTCAGATTACTTTGCTCCTCGTTTATATAATCCAGATTTACATCCGCTTAATATAATCCATCAAGAAAATGACTCGTATGTATTAGTCGATTTGGAACAGTCTTCAATTCGGCCACTCATAAATCATAGCCCTCCAGAGTTTGTAAGATATTCTGGTACTTTCATACAATCTGCTGATGATATCAAGAATTATGATTCCCTTTCTGAAGAAATGAAGCAGCAGGTTTCATATATGATTCATAGAACTGAAAATCAACAGTTATTTTATAAATTTGTTTCCGAAGCACTACCAAAGATTATTGGGATTTTTTCTCCTAGATATAGAAATGCCCGTGAAGTCTTCGATTTGGCTTCTTTAGTTCCAAAAAGTAACGAATTTTTAGACTTAGAGCATGAAATGATTAAATTGTCACTTTTGTGGTCAACAACAATTAGTTCTAATAGGGTTTCTCCTTTAAAGTTTGATGGAGATGAAATTAAACAACATGAAAAACAATTTGAAGAATGGAATGCTAAAATTGCTAATACCCCATTTTATTCTACTGGAGGATGGGTTCCACAAGATTTATTTGATGAAATGCTTTCGACAGGAGAACTTAGAAAACTACCAGATGGTAATTATGGAATTAAAGGAATGGAGGGTTGAGTTGATTCTAATTTATTGTTTATATTTTTACGATTTATATGATATAGTTAATCTTGGGTGTAAATATTTTAAAATCAAAAAAAAAAAAAAAAAAAACTTTTATTCAAACCATATACGTATCAAGCACAATTCATCATATATTATTATTAAACAGATAAGGTTAAATTATTTACCAACTAACTTGATATAAAAATTAAATCATGATTTTTAACAGTCCCGTTGCCATAATATTTCTCGTAAATCAACTTTAAACAAAATAATCTCATACCTGTACTTTCCATCATTTACAACAACCCTAAATATTCATAATACAAGTTGTGTCCTGATTTTATGTAGAAGATTTCATAACTATCTTTTTTTATTTCTTTTTTTCTTACTTTTTAAACCTAATTAATATACAAATACTTAACTAAATATCATAAGAGTATCAAGCCAAGTTAAATTCACTCGCAGCTTGTGTGGAATGAACTTTAGCTCTATCAAGGAACTTCTTTTTGGGATCCAGTTTTCCATGTTTTTTCTCATTGTTACTTCCATATTTTATACTTCCAGGAGCAGCCCTAAGTCCAAACGATTTAGCAAGATGACCTAGATGTATATCTTTAACATTGAAAAACTTTTTTTCAGATGAAATATGGGTTGTGTACGCCCTAATATGGGATTTAAAAGCATTTTTCGCTAGCATTTCAGAATTGTCTTGATCTTTTAAAACCCATCGTTCAATATTAAGCTGCCATTCTGAAACTTTTTCTTGCCAAGAATTTCCAAAACATGAAGTGCATATTGTTTCATAGCTTCTTGTGACTATCCCGTTAGGGTGCAATGGCTTTAACTCTTCTATATAACCTTCTTCTAAGCCTGGAAGTAAAAACAAATAAGAATGACCAGATTTACCAGCTCGTGCAGTACGTCCAACTCTGTGTAAATGATCATCCAAAGAAAATGCAGGATCATATTCTATAACGGTATCAAGCGAAGGAAGATCTAGACCGCGAGAAGCCACGTCTGTACAAAAAAGGATGTCGAATCTTTTATCTTTAATATCAGATGAAAATGATTTTATTGTAGAATTTCTTAAGTTTTGATCGAGAGACCCATGAAGCCTATGTATTAACACGTTTGGACCCAGAAAAGATGAGTAAGCGGTTGTAGGTGATGTTTGTGTATCTGCATGAGTAAATGCTGAAAAATGAAAATCCACGGAGTCTGCGCAAGAAAAAAAAACAATTAGTTTTGAGCCTTCTTTATATTTTTTAAATAAAAAATATAAAAGTGAGTATAAAATTGCCAACCTAAGTTTTGCAGGTGTGATTAAACTCTCTTGATACAACTGATCTGGTGCTTTTTTCAAAAAACCGTGTGCTTCTTCCTGTTTTTTATTATGATCTTTTTGTCCTGTGAGTGCATTATCAGCATCAACAACAATTGGTGATTCAAGAGTTTGATCACCTAATTTTTTCACATTATTATTTAAAGTTGCAGAACACAAAATAGTTACTCTTTTTGGTGGCATACTATTTAAGTAATTTTTATGATAATTTGCACGAGATTCTAAAGCCGACAAAATTTTATTTATAGATTCTTGAAAACCAAGTTCCATAAGTCGATCTCCTTCGTCTAGTACAAGCCATCTTACTTGAGAAAAGTCCAATACCTTTGTATTTTCAATGTGATCTACGAGTCTACCAGGAGTTCCAACTAGTATATTAACTCCTTTACGAATTCTAGCTTTCTCTGATTTTTTTTTTTCTCCTCCACATACCAAACAGGGAACAATAAAATGGCAACAACGAATTAGTTCTTCTAATACATTATAAATTTGCAAAGATAATTCTCTTGTTGGAGCAATAATAATAGCAAAAATACCAGATTTCCTATCTATGTTTTTTGCATTTATTAGACAACTTAATATTGGTAATACATAACTTAGTGTTTTACCAGAACCTGTTTCAGCTCTTATGAGAGTATCTTTAAATTGAGTCGTAAGAATTGGGATAGATTGATACTGGATAGAAGTGGGTTTTGAAAGATTCATTTTATTTATTAAAAAATTCTGCAGGGTATTATTTAAAGGAAGATTAAAAAATGTTGTAGAATCAGTAAGTGGAGCATTAGAAGGTTCAAGATTAGAATTAAAATCCGAAGTTGGATTTAAAGTAGAATGCGAACTAGGATTAAAACTGAACAAAGAAGATATTATCCCATCCTTTCTACTATTAAAATTATTATGTTCAACTTTTTTTTGAATATTATTATACTCGTTGTTATAGTCATCGTTAGCATATTTACGTTTTCTATCAATTGAAGAATTATTTATATTAGTATTCTCTGAAGTAGTTCTATTAGAATGAAAACTTTTGTTTAAACTTATATCATTAGTGAAATTTGTTTGTCTTTTAGCCCTAACTTTATCAATCCACCTTCCTTTTACTTTTTTAGTTGAAATGTTTCTATGTACTTCACTAGTAGGAGCTAAATTAAGTATCATCCCATCGTCTGCCATTTTTGAATTGAATTATATTTATATAAAAATATATATTTACTTTATTAATAGTATGTTTATTGACTCTTTTAATTATAGTTGAGGTTATCAAATTTTATTGTTTTGGGGGTTGTTGGCATTTATTTGGTGAAGAAAATTTTACTTGAGTAGGAAATACAAGAAACTGCAAGTATATTAAAAAAAAAAAAAAAAATTGTTCATTTAATTACACATTAGTACAAATATATAACAATAAATAAATTATGAACAAACAAATAATAATTGAAAATTAAAAATTAAAAACTAAAAATTAAAAAATAAAAAATAAAAAATTAGGAATTAAAAATTAAAAATTAAAAATTAAAAATAAAAAATAAATAGTAAAGTCTAAATATTACGCAGATATTTTGCGATACTACTAAAAAGATAAAAATGGCTACAGATGATGACACAGTTAATGGTGTAACTAAAGTTAAAAAGGAAGAAGATGATGAAAATATCACTTTTCTTAAATATGAACCTGGGGCTAAAGAAATTATTATTGATGAAGATATTGATAGAGATATAAGTATTAAAAATGAATATGATAATGACAATGACAATGACAATGACAATGACAATGACAATGACAACGAGAATAATAATGGAAATATTGATTTGAACGAAATAAATGTCAGTAGTAAGACTGATATTAAAGATGAAAAGAAATTTCAAAATGAAAGGTCTACTGAAAAAAAAGAAAATATGAATAATATTAAAAATGATTATTCTAAAAATGATTATTCTAAAAATGATACTGATGAAGACTACATTGTGGCAGAATTTCCAATGGTATTTAATCCTTTAGGAGAATCACAAATTAGTAGTTTGATTTTGTTTCCTACACGTTCTCCAAAGAATTTATTTTCAAAAGTGAATGGGCAACTGATAGATAACACTAGAATTAAACCTGAATCTCATATATTTGAATTCGATACGTCTCTTGATAAAGAGAAATTTTACAATAAAGAGACGGCCGCAAAATGGGAAAACCCAGATATTCAAACCTATAAATGTATATTATCAGATTCAAAAAGTTATTTAATCGGTATATTTAGACAAGGTATTAATTTTTGAGCATATTTTTACTTTATGTTTTTTTATACTATTATTATAGTACTTACAGCTTTTAGGTGAAATACATTTGTTACCGCTTTCCAAGGTTGGCCGTGCCAGTGTGAAGCTACAATATATTGATAGATTAGTTCAGAAAGAAAAAGAACAAAGAAATGTTAAGGCAGAATCTAAAGAAGCAAAAGCAGTACAGGTATGTATAATAAACATTGTGGGAGAATAATTTTATATTTAAGCTTTTTGTATATTTATATTATATTATATTATATTTATATTATATTATATTATATTTATATTATATTATATTATATTTATATTATATTATATTATATTTATATTATATTATATTATATTTATATTATATTATATT